>JARFXV010002731.1:0-22500 GCA_031761425.1 Cosmopolites sordidus | reverse complement strand
TCTAATGCGTCGGCCGAAGAAGAGAAAAAAATGCATTATGTATGCTGAAGAGCATCCATATCAACACGTAAAATTCCCGGGCGAATGTATATTAAATATGTAGTTGTGCTGCTCTCGGGCGGAATGATTTAATGCTTAGCAGTATCTGGAGGAATAGCAAATAAGATAAAATAAAAAATAACAGAAAAATATAAGAGTAATTATGTAAAGTCGTATTTTCACTCTAAATTAGGGCCCTGTTAAATTTTGAACAAAACAAATTGTTTACCTAATATATTTTTAAATATTTTGTATTACGTTTCCAAATTTCTTTTCGTATTAGCTGTTACCCGGCCGCTTCATTGGGCGCAAATTAGATTTTAGTAATAATTGATTTTTTTATGATTAAAATTACTTTCAGAACTTTACAGCTTTTACCTGATATTTGACAATTTTTTTTTTATAAATTTCATGAAGGTAACCTTGCGAGGGTTTCACAACGATACAATCCGAAATTTCAAATTTCGGAGTTATCTTTTACGCCCCCGCAAACCCCCTTAGGAGTTGATTTTTATGAACTCTCTTTTAGCTAACATCCACGACGCATGAGGAATATTCCTGTCAAATTTCAAATCTGTAGGATTGAAATCTCAAAAACGGGTGTATATTTAACAACCGCCCCCTTAGAAGTTGATTTTTATGAACGTTCCTCCTTAGCGAACATTTACGAGGCATGAGGAATATTCCTGCCAAATTTTAAGTTTGTATATATTATTTATTTATTTTTTTGTTTTTTTGGGATTTTCGATCGATTGTATTAATAAAATTATTATTTTTTTCACTATTTTATTAACGTTTTGGTTTATTTTATTAAACCATCCTCAGAACAATTACAATTCTACAATATATATTATTTTTATAAAGAGTACAAATTTATATTTTAATACATACCAGCAATCTCTTCTTAAATAACATAAAATATGATAATTAAGCTCTATTTGTACAAGGTATGTCCTTGGGTAAAATAAAAATGGAGATTTGTTTGCCGGGGAGGCAGATGCTAAACAGATGGAGAGAATATAACTATTTTTAAATCAAGAAGATGAATGAGTAGGGGAATAACAAGGAGGAGGGGGGGGGTGTAATATACAAAACCAATTACAAAGACATGTAGCCTTTGTTCTTCTTTGCATTCTTCTTATGGTTCTACAACCCGGTTTTATTCGGCTTTCTGCCATTCTCTGCACATTTTCAGTCTATTGAATTACCGAACCCTCGCATAATCAATAAGACTCTATAATCAACAATACTCTATTGTGAACAATATCAATTCAAAATTGTATCCTCCAATTTACATTCTCATTCGCAGCCCCATAAATACTTCTGAGTACTGATGAGTACTGATGAGTATCGATGAGTATTGACGATCTTTTTAATCGTACTAATGTGTTAAAGTCATATGCATATCCTATTAGATGTTTTTCTTTATGTATCACTGTTCCATTTACTTGTATGTTTATTTCGCTGAAGACTTTGTTCCATACCATGTTAAATAGGACTGGTTTCAATACATCCTACCGATCTCAAACCTTCTCCGATCTCAAATACTCTTTCAATACTACTGTTCTTAGTTTACTCGCTCGTACACATGTCTGAAGTCTATGAACATCTCTTGTAGTATATCTAAGCATGGTATAAGTTGAGGTAATAATAAAAAAAATTAAAAAAAAATGTGTGGAAAGTAATGGAATGACGACAGAGTTTCTGAAATATAGAGGATGAAACTTAATAGAAAATATACAGAGTCTAATAGAAGAAATATTGAGCATGGGAGAATAGGGAATGGGTTTAAATAATGATTTGCCCACTATACAAAATAGATTAACACAAGTTACCCCTATAACTAAGGAGGTACTTTTCTCCTAAATGTGCTGTATAAGATAATGGCACCGCACATACACTGTTGGATTGTGTTAACTTCTATTTGATAGAAATTCTTCACAAATGCATAATGAAAACCTTTTTTTAGACAATAAAATATTTTAAAAAATTCTTAAATGCATAAAAAAGAAACTAAAGTGGGTGATAGAATTGATACCAATGTGGATTTAAGAAAGGACGAAGCTTCATAATTAAATTTTTGCACCATTTTGTTGCTACGACAGTACTTTTCACAACACCATTGATATTTAAACGATTTCGAGGTAGCGTCATGATCTTTTTTGGTTTGGCAAACATGTCGAGTTTCGAGTCAAATAAAGAACTTTTGCCGCACATACTGCTTTTCTTATTCAATCAAAAGAGAAACGCAAGTGAAAGCCGGCGTATACTTGTGGAAACTTGCGGTGACAATGTCCCAACGCAAGACGCTTGTGGACGTTGGTTTAGATGATTCAAAAGTGGTGATTTCGACTTGAAAGGCAAAGAAGGCACAGGTCACCCAAAAAAAATAATTGAATATGACGAATTGCAAGCATTGCTGGAAGAAGACGATATGCAAACTCAACAACAAATGGTGGAGAGGTTAAATGTTGGTCGCCGAATCAGTTATGATCCTCTGCATGCCATGGAAAAGATCCAAAAGGTAGGAAAATGGGTACCACATCAGCTAAATGACAGAGAGGCGGAAAAGCAAAAAACAGAGTGCGAAGTTTTGCTTTCTCGGCATGAAAGAAATACTTTTTTGCATTGGATCGTAACTGCAGACCAAAAATAAATATAGTTCGATAATCCAAAATGAAGAAAAACTCAGGATATCCATCAACATCGACCGCAAGTCCGAATCGCTTTGAAAAAAAGACAATGCTGTGCATTTGATGGGATCAGAAGGGTGTCCTGTACTATGAGCTGTTGAAATCAGGTGAACCGGTTAATACCGTTTGGTGCCGTCAACAAATTATACCCTGTATAGGGTTTCAATTGCACGATAAGTAAAAAGGAGGAAGGGGAAAGCTATCAAATCTTCAGTAGCATTATTTTCGTCTAGGTCCTCCCACTTTAAAAACCCACGAGCTGCCACTGCCTATATTCTTCCTCTCCGATGTTCATTTAGCTTCCACATTTTGGTATATTATGTACTCTAATCTTTGTTTTCATTTCTCTTTTGTTAAAAATACTTTTAATTTAGTAATATAATCTGGTGTTGGCTTTTAATCTTTCTTTTATTTCTATTTTTATCTTTCCATTTTCCGCTATAGCTATTCGTAGGTATTTATATTGTTTAACTTGTTTCAGCTCTTTCCCAATCTAGTTCCCATGTTCTTCTGTTTTCTCGATACCACTATTATTTTTATCTTACTTGTTTTACTTTGTTATTACTTTTGTTTTTTGCTTAGCTCCTCATACCGCACATTTAAGTTATACCGGTCCTTAGGTCCTTTCCCCGTTTAGCATAGCAGTACTATGTTATCCACAAAAGCCGAATTATTACTTACCGAATTACATTTCCATCCTTTCGAGAAAATATCCCCATATTGTTTCCATTATTCTTTTCTTACATTTCTTAATTATTGCGTCCATTACTATGTTAAACAGTTAGGGACTAAATGTTCCTCTCTGTCTCAGTTATCAACCTTTGAGATACTCTATTTTTTGTTTGGACATAGTTTGTAGTTTCCGGGTACATATTTGAGATACTTCTGATTATTTCCTTATTTACATTATACGAGGGGTATTTTTTAAATAAGGTTAGTTTTGAGCAGACGCCCAACTGCGCGTTTGCTCCCAACATGCTTTACGCGCGTTTAGTCGCCATTTGCAGCAGTGTCGTCTGTCTGTGTGCTGAATTGTAGAAGTTTATAATGTTTAAGAAAATTGAGTCCCCGCCGACTGTGAGTTACAATCTGTAATAAGATTCTTGAGTGCAAGAATTTTGACAGCAACGAAAATTCACCGTAAACTTCACAAATCTCATAATGCTATGAGGGACAGTAAAGTTCGAAAGTGGGTGAGAACGTTCAATGACAGGGTATGATAAGTCATGTCCTGGCCGATCTTCTCTGATTTCTGAAGATTTGGTTCATGATGTGGTCAACAAAATTTGAGGCAACCGACGATTCACGATTTCAAAGTTATCAAGTGAATTTCCAGACGGTTCAAGATCAGTTTGGCACACCATTGTTTTGAAGAAACTGAATTATCGAAAATTGTGATATCAGTGGATTCCAAAACTGCTTTCTGATGATCACAAAGCAAAACTATTGGGCTGTGCTTTATCGTTTTTCACTCCATACAGTCAAGAAGGAGATTAATTGTTGATCCACATCATTACAGGAGATCAGACTTGGGTGTCTCAGATGACTCCTGAGTCTAAGCAACAGTCAATGGAACGGCGACACACATCGTCGCCAACTAGAGTGAATGCTAGACAATTTCAGCACGAAAGATCATGGCAACTCTCTTTTGGGACAGGGAAGGGATTTTGGAAGTGGATTTTATGTCGAGAGGCACAACAATTAAGTCTGATGTGTATTGTGTCACCTGAGAAAACTCTGGCGTGCCATATAAAACAAACGTGGCTTACTGTTTTCCGGTGTAATGTTGCTCCATCACAATGGAAGGCCACATGATTCTGCACAAACACAAGGTCTAATCAGGTATTTTGAATGGGAAGAACTGGATCATCCACCTTACAGTCCAGATCTTACACCCATTGATTTTCACTTGTTTCGGTACTTAAAGGAGTTCTTTGGTTGTCAACGGTTTAACGACGACGAAGAAGTTAAAATTGTAGTCTTGGATTGGGCCTTCGCAGGTGGTAGATTTCTGTGACGTCGGAATTCAAAAACTTGTTCAGCGGTATGACACATGTTTTGAACAAAAATGGAAATTATGTAGAAATGTAGTTCCAACTATCTAGAATATGGAAAAAATATATTTTAATGATATTAATAGTATTTTTCTTCATATTAAAAAACGGATCTTATTTAAAAAATATACGTCGTATTTATCCACTAGTTTTCAAATCTGACTTCTATTTACTCAGTTGAATGCTTTCAAAATATCTATAAAACGCAGTTTTGAGAACTACTTATGAATTTCGCAAATAGTTTGACTTAAACAAATAGTTTGACATAAGAAAAATGGCGCGCAATTCGAATCTTGCAACCCTGGTTGAAATAACACTCCAACTACAACACATATTGTTATTAAATTGGAATAAAGCCTGGCAGCTTTTTAAGTAATAATATTTTTCTTAAGTAAAGAGCAACATAAATTCTGAATTTATTTTTAATGGATAAAAGCAATTAAAACGAAACCTCAGCACCCCTTAACAACTTCTTAATAAATTCTTTCCATATTCGATGAAATCCCATTCGAGATAAGGTATATTAAAATTAAATTTCCCCTTGGCTGAGATTGCGATTTTAACGTCCACACCGTAATTTATTGTCTTCTCCGATCAGAATGTAAAAGAATATTATCGGTGATGATCACAAATCGACAACGGGGCGAATCGAAACCACGAGAAAAAAGAAAGTTTAAATATATCGGATCTGTTTACTCGTTTTGTAAAGAAAATTGTTGGAGAAAAACCGGTTCTGTTTTTCTTGTTCTATTAAACAAAGCGATTTAGTTGTGACCGACAGATTGGTGTTTGTTCTGGAAATTGCGTTTGATACTGTTTTCTTCTTCGGGTTGTTTGAAAACGGAAATTTGAACCAGCGGACAAACTTGCGTATATAAATTGGTTTGACCTCAATATTTTAGAACTGATTTGTTTTTAAAGGCGTTTGTTTATCGATAGTTTAAAGTTGTAAGCGAAAATGTATGGTTTTTATTGTATTAGACATATTATTTGCTAGATGAACGGCACGGCATTAACTTTCTTAGCTTTTTAATATATATACATACATTTTTGACATTTTGGCCAAGGTACTGAAATAAATATGGAGTACATTTTCCGTTGAGTCGTTGAGGTAATTAACGCATGGCCGAACTATTAACAAGGGACGCATGCCCGTGATCATTCTGTGTATCCGGTATCTCGTGCTCAGTCTGGATACAGGGGTGTACTTTGTTCCGACAGTATCGAGGATTAAGGTAGACAGCACCAGTTACAGTGCCGTCAAAAAAGAACGGTCCAATTAATCCTTTTACAGAGAAGCCACACCACACTGTGAATTCGGCAATTTAACGTGATGTTCTTCAGTAACGTGTGGATTCTCAGGGGCCCAGTAAGTGCAGTTGTGGTGGTTAATTGAACTGAAACCACTGAAATTATCGCCTGAACTGTCTTTGGACTTCTAATTCCAATAACTTAATATATAATAATGTGGGGCTCGTCCCCTCTCTGTCATCTAATAAAATGTTCATTTAGGCGGAGACGCAGGTTGTTGTGTGTTTCACATGAGATTGTGGAACCCAGCAGTTGGGTGTATGTGACACTCAGCTACTGTTGTCTCCTTGGATGCTGTCCAAAGAAGTGTTATATTACATATATACGCCATCCGATGGGAAGTTGGTGGAAGTGTGGGTGATTGACTGTGGATAGTCTTCCTATTCTTGACGGGAGAGCATATGTCGGTACCCTGAAGAGACTGAACATCGAGAGGTGAAACATATGCCCTTTAATTGAATGGATAGGTGAGGCTAGTTCCTGGTCAGGCACCTAATAATATATATATCATCATCATCATCATCATCAGCCCGTATCGATCCACTGCAGGATGAAGGCCTCTTCAGCATGCTTCCAACCTTCATGGTCCTGGGCTTTCCTCTGCCACTCGGGTCCAATATACTTAACGATGTCATCAGTCCATCGTGCTTTCGGTCTTCTTCGCGGACGTTTGCGATCAAGCGGTATCCACTCCAGGATTGCCTTGGTCCATCTGTCGTCCCATCGCCTCGCTATATGGCCTGCCCATCTCCATTTCAACTGTTTTACTCTTCCAATGATGTCACAGACTTTTGTTTGTTCCCTGATCCATGCGCAGGACTTTCTGTTTCGTCTTGTAATGCCAAGCATACATCTAATAATATATATATATATATATATATATATATATATATATATATATATATATATATATATATATATATATACATATATATATATATATATATATATATATATATATATATATATATATATATATATATATTATATATATATATATATATATATATATATATATAGATATATTTATATATATATATAAATATATATATATATATATATATATATATATATATATATATATATATATATATATATATATATATATATATATATATATATATACATCGATCCACTGCAGGATGAAGGCCTCTTCAGCATGCTTCCAACCTTCACGGTCCTGGGCTTTCCTCTGCCACTCGGGTCCAATATACTTAACGATGTCATCAGTCCATCGTGCTTTCGGTCTTCTTCGCGGACGTTTGCGATCAAGCGGTATCCACTCCAGGATTGCCTTGGTCCATCTGTCGTCCCATCGCCTCGCTATATGGCCTGCCCATCTCCATTTCAACTGTTTTACTCTTCCAATGATGTCACAGACTTTTGTTTGTTTCCTGATCCATGCGCAGGACTTTCTGTCTCGTCTTGTAATGCCAAGCATACATCTTTCCATTCCCCTCTGTGCCACCCGAAGTTTTTGAATTGATTGCGATGTGAGTGTCCAGGTTTCACTTCCGTATGTCATAACGGGTAGAACGCACTGATCGAATACTTTTCTTTTCAGGCAAAGTGGGAGTCTGCTCTTAAACACTATGTTGAGCCTACCAAATGCCTGCCAGCCACACTTAACACTTCCTAAAACTGAAATTCTTCTGTCCTGAGCGAAGTTATTGAACATAACCTGACTCTTTTTCAGGTTTATTTTCAAGCCAAATGGTTCGCCAGCCCTTTGCAGTTCTTGTATGCGTCTTTGCAGCTCCTCTGGGTCTTGTGAAATGAGAATAATATCATCTGCAAATCTAAGATGGTTTAAGTTTGCACCATTGATCTTTACACCATCCTGTTCCCAATCCAGTTTACGGAATACTTCTTCAAGGCCAGCCGAGAAAAGAATAGGCGATATTGCGTCACCCTGCCGTACACCTCGTTCTATATTAATTCCCACTTCAAGATCATCAAGGTGAATTGTGGCTGTAGCTCCATCATATATCGATTCTAATAGGTTTACATAGGCTCTCTCTACACCTTGGCTAAGCAGTGCATCCATTATCGCATGCTTTGAGATGGAATCAAATGCTTTTTCGTAGTCGATAAAAGCCAAGCACAGTGGCATGGTGTATTCGTTGTGCCTTTCTATGACCTGCTGTACAACCTGGATGTGATCCATTGTACTGAATCCACTTCTGAATCCTGCTTGTTCTCTTGGTTGTGCGTCATTCAGTTTTTTTAATATTCTTTTAGAAATTATCTTAGTGAAAACTTTGTACATCACTGATAGGAGGCTTATTGGACGGTAGTTCTTTAAATCTTCCTGTGCTCCTTTTTTATGTAAAAGGATCACTTCTGCATTTTTCCATAAGTCAGGTACTTTTTGTTCTTTGAGGCATTTTGAGTATAATTTTGCCAGTGTTTTATGTAACGTCCGACCACCAGCTTTTAGCATTTCGACAGTTATACTATCCTTTCCTGGAGCCTTGCCGTTCTTCATCAATTCTATAGCATTTGTTACTTCCTCCACTAGGATATCTGGTATTATATATTGTTCTTCCGTGGGTATTGCTGTCCCTGACTGGCTCTGATCTTCATATAACTGGGAATAAAACCTTCTGACAATCTCTAACATGTGGGTACGCGTCCTGCACACTGTGCCATCCTCACGCTTTAAAGCATATATTTGCGTTGTTTTGTTTCTCAGCTTCTGTTTAGCTTTGTTAATTCCTTTGTTTTCTTCCAGGGTTTTTTGCACTAGCTGCATATTGAATCGGCGCGTGTCCTCTCTGATACGTTTTCTTATAGTTTTGCAGAGCTCAGTGTACTCGACCCTGCCAAAAGGACTACCTGCATTTCTCATTGCTCGCCGTTTCTTCATTAAATCAATGGTCTCACTGGAGATTTTTGTTTGTTTGAGACATTTTTCCTCTGGTGCTATTGAAGCAGCCGTTTGAAGTACATTGTTGGCGATTTCTTCATATTGAACTGATATTTCCACCTCCTCTGGATCTTGTAACGCAGCAAACCGGTTTGACAAAGCAATCTCAAAATCGCTTCCTCTCTCCAGCAGTTTTCCAGAATCCACCTTGCCCTTCTTTGATCTTACCATTTTTTCGCGCTCTTTTCGACAGTCAATCCGAACCCTTGCTCGTACAATTCGGTGGTCACTTCCAACATTAAAATTGTTAAGGACAGTACAATTGGTAAATATTGTTTTATCGTTGGTCATGATGTAGTCAATTTCGCTTGTGAGCCCAGATGGACTTTTCCATGTCCATTTTCTGCTGATATTTTTCTTATAGAATGAATTCATAATATATAGTTCTTGTCCTTCAGCAAAATCAACTAATCTGTCACCTCTATTGTCTCGCTCACCAGTTCCATATGGGCCAGTTGCATTTTCGTCTGTTCTTGTTGTTCCAATTCTGGCATTAAAATCACCCATCAGGATTTTGTACCTACATTTCTCCTTGTATAAAAGCTGGGCCACATCATCATAAAATTCCTCAATTTCCTCATCTTTATGGCTTATAGTTGGTGCATAAGCTTGGACGATTTGAAGCCTAAACTTTTTATTCAGCTGAATGACGCATTGGGCTAATCGGTCGGATGTACTTTCAAATTTTACCACACTGTCCTTCAGCTTTCGATTGAATATATATATATATATATATATATATATATATATATATATATATATATATATATATATATATATATATATATATATATATATATATCGTTCTGGATGTCCAATAAGTGCAACTACTGAACAAATAATTAATTATATAAATGATATGGTTATGGATAACTGACAATTGACTTTGAGTGAAATTGCTAAGGCCATGGACATCTCAACTGAACGGGTGTTTTATTTTGAAAAAACCAGTGGGCTTGAGAAAGTTATGTGTAAGATGGATGCTGCATTTCTTAAATTCTGATGAAAAACGTCTTCGAGTAAAACTTTCTAACCAACACTTGGATCATTTTGAAAGAATAAAATTGATATTAAACGACGTTTTATAACTATGGATGAAATTTGGGTTTACCATAATGATCCTGTACTGCGACAACACACCGCAGAGTGGACTTGAGCTCGGTTGTTCAGCTTTAAAGTAGCTAAAGTAATCAAAATCGATCAAAAAGGTTATAACATCAATTTTTTGGGATACAAAAGGCATTTTGCTAATTGATTACCTTGAAACCGGTAAAAAAATAACAGGACAGTATTATTCAAACCATTTGGATCAACTGGATACAAAAATTTGTGAGAAAAGATTTCATTTAGCGAAGAAAAAAACATTTTTATCAAGCCAATACAACGTCTCGCAGAAGTGTTCTTGCAATGGTCAAATTGAAGGAGTTACACGACGAATTATTGGAGCTTCGACCATATTCACCACATGATGATATGATGGCCCCTTCTGACTTTGATCTGTTGCCAAATCCCAAAAAATTCTTACGAGGTAAGCGTTTTTGTATTGAGCTTAAGGAAAAACATTTTTAATTAGTACTTTTTATTAGTAGTTTGAGTAGTACAGGGGTTCCCAAACTTTTTCAGTTCGCGACGCACTTACAGTTTTAGTATATTGTCATGGCGCCTTAGTCAAAATATGTGGTCAATGACGCTAATCAGACACATAAATGAAAGCAACTCTGAAGCTTCTATAGGTATTTATAGGAAACAGGAGTGCTATGCGGCGCCCCAGGGTGCCGTGGCTTACCGTTTGGGAATCTCTGGCCTAGTAAGTACTCTTACAAAAATATTACAACAAACGGCTCTAAATAGGAATAGAGAGGACTGATGTTGTTATGAATGGTAAACCACTGGAAGAAGTAGCATTCTTCACGTATTTGGGAAGTCAAATTTTCTGGTCTGTCAACCTGCAAGAAGAGATTATATACGTCTAATGAGAAGAGTGTTCAGTAACCGAGACTTAAGGGAGCACATTGAAATGAGTGTTTGCAATGCCATAATAATCCCACCCTTCTTTAGAGAGTTGAATTATGAGTCCTGTATCGAAAGCAAATACATCTCGTGATATTTTATCAAGTCTGTCTGAAGAGAATCTTGAGAATACAATGACAAGACTATCAGATTAACGTGGAGGTACTTGAACGGGCCAATAGTTTGAGCATAGAATCCCAGATTATAAAAGCTTAGCTGATTTAGCTAGGTCATTGCCTAAGAACGCAGAATACTAACATGTTGAAGCACATTTTTTATGTTGAATTTAGGAACAAGAAATGAAATCTGGGATGTTCAAAAAGAGGATATAAAGACGTAATAAAATCACCCCTAAAGAAGTCTACATCAAACGTGTCCGAATGGGAAAAGAGATCAAATGACAGACTCAAATGGCGTGGAAAGACAAACAGAGCTGTGTAGCTCTATGGGGAAAATAATGGTCAAAAAAGCTGCAGCCAAAAGGCAGGGAAAGCTAAATAGACGTTCGTCCACGTATACCAATTCTCTATCCTCTTGACTTTAAATGCCCAGTAACTATAAAACCCATAATTCTTCTTCTAATAGCCCTTTCCTGTGGCTATACTCGTATCGGGTTGACAGCCATCATCATTCTAGCAGCAGTTGTATTACTAGTATATTGTATTGATCAGTTCAGTAAAATAATAGTAATGAAAAATATTTTAACATAAAGCAACAGAATATCTTTGTATATTAATTTTTATCAGGACAACACCTCAATAATGATTCTAAACAGGCAGAAGCCATAACGGCGAGAACAGCTTGCTCCTTGGCCGGAATTATTCATAAACTCGAACAAAAACGCAATTAACTTTATTTAAAGAAAAAAACTTTAGGGGTTTCGTTCAAGAGACCCGTAGTAAAAAATTATGTTACGAGGCTGACAGGCAGGAGGAGAGGAAGGGGCTGGATTAAAGTCAACTTTGTACTGGCGGTGGGCGGGAGGATCTCTTATCTCGAGTAATTTCTTTTTCGTCTCGTTTTAGAAAATATAATGTTTTAATTTTTTCGGTTTTTTTTTAATTGGTATAAAAGAAAATTATGTCGTTTTGATTAGATTTTTGACAATTTGTTTACGTTTCTATTATTAACTGGGGAGTAAGATAGCGAGACTTGCATATTTTGAGTAAGTTATAATTTATTTTCTGAATTTTTCAGACTATTTTGGTTTTTGATATATTATTTAGATTAAATTTTTTTTATTCGGGTTTCTCCAATAGCGGGGCTAATTGTGTAAAGGGCAAGTTGTGTAATCGAAATATCTCGAAAACTAAGCAACCTACAACAAAAGTGTAACTAGCGAAAATAAGGGGTTATGGGAGGGAAATACAGCGCGACTGTCAATTGCTGTCCGGTACTCCGATAAAATAAAAGAACGCTTTGTTTATAGCGATAAAATAGAAGGGAACCAATTTTACTTCAATACTCATCATCTTCAATACTCCCGATGCACTTACCAAATCTTACAAACCACTTTTTACTCTTTATTTCACTACCATAAAAATGTTTAGCCATTCTTTATAACTAAAAAAAGCTGAATGTTAGGATTTTGTCTCTGTTATATTTTATACCAGCACCGCGCTCAAAATGCTATTTCACATTTCATGTTATTGTGAATGATTAAAAAATACTAGCACGTTGAAGTTTCTGTTGGTAAAGCCCAAATGTGTCAAAACTTAATGTGTATATTCAATCAAATCCCTCGGTTTTAGATATGATTATTGTCACCTTTGAAACTGTTGGTGCATTTTAAAATATATTCATAAGCCAAAACTTTATCAGAAATTAATTTCACCACCCCCAGTATATAATCAATAACGAGGAAGTAACAAAAGCCTATCTTTTAGATTTTAAATGCCAAATTGGAGATCAAGATAAAAGTTGGGCTCCTCATATTTGCTGTGTGAGTTGTCGCGTAAATTTAGTACAGTGGATGCACTGCAAGAAAAATTGTATGCCGTTTGCTGTTCCTATGGTTTGGAGATAACCCTGTAAGTGATGGCAACTTTTGTATCACTAAAACAGAAGTGATTTCAAAAAAGCAAACAGGCAAAATTCAGTATCCTGAATTATATATCCTATTTGCCTTCAGCACTTACGCCAGTGCCTCATAGTACGCCAGTGCCTCACTACCGGTACCGATTGCGCCCTTAAAACCGGACATGTTTCCCGGTAATTCCAACTCTTCATCAGGATCTGATCCCCAACTTCTTAAGAAGACCAGTTAAGATTGTCAAAACAAAAGTCGGAACTTTTTTGTTCCAGAGATTTTCACAGTGGAACCTGAATAAAAATGCAAGTGTTTCACTTTATTTTCAAGTTTTTATAAAATGAAAGAATCGCACTGTGTCTGTTGTGATATCGATGGTTTAATGGATGAACTTAATATGAAACATGTACCTTCTGAGTGGCGTATTTTCATAAATTCATCGAAACACAGCCTAAAAGCAGTCTTGCTTCATAATGCAAACAAAAACACATCCTTTAACCCATTCAGTGAAAATGAAAGAAACCTATGATAATTTAGCAACCATATAAAATCGCGTTAAATAAGAACAGTATTAGTTAGATTTAGAACGTGTTACATGTTTATTTTAAATAAATAATATATAGTAAAAATACGTCGTCTCCTTTTTTTCCCACCACCGACCCCCTGTAATAAAATAACTTTACGTGTTACAGTTACCTTATCATTTTCGGATTTAGGACTACAAAATACTTTATATACGCGTATTTTTATCAATGTTACCTAAACAAGTTTAAATTTGTTGACCTGTGTTATTTTCTTTGAGGTTATGTTATGGGGAGAAATCCATTTAGAAATATCAAAAAATCATTTCTTTTCATATTTCGGAAATATAAATATAATATATTGAGAGTATACTGGCAAGAGAAAAAAGATAAATATTAAATATTTACGGAGTTATCGCACATATAGTCGTACACGCCGGAGCCGGCATATCGCGAGCCAGACAGCTTAATCGGCATCTTGGCTTCTCAGATGCGCAAACGAAAGAGTGAGTGGGTCACTGTCTAACAGAGACAGAGAACGAAGAGTTCAGCGAATGTACAGTACTTAACCGATGTTAACACGACGAATACACTGCTTCGAATGAGCTCTGGGGCATTAGGCCCTTAGGCTACTGTGCATCTAAATCTTAGAGGCTGAGTTGTAAATATAGGCAGGTGAAAATCTGGCTACTCAATTACAATATGATTTTTTCTATTACCCGGGTATTTTGGAAATTTAGCTAGTCATTCATGGTTATTATATGATTAATGATAATATTTCTAAAGGATATTTTTATTTCCAATATTTCAGGTAGGTCGAATTTTTTACTTTTCTTTTCTGAATATAGCCGGTCGCGTTGGTGCAGCGGTAAGAGCGCCTGCTTTGCCGAATCCGCGCTGGAGCGATAGCTGGTTCGATTCCAGCGCTCGGATGGTTATTTTTCTTTCTTCTGTCCGTTTATCTTTCCTAAATGTTTGTGATTGTTTCTAGGCAAAAGTGTAAAATCCGACTACAAATTACCCCTCAGTCACGCCAGTTAAAGGCTGGGTAAGGCCGGATGCCTTCTGAGAAGTGTTCTACGTTGGTCACTCGCCAGTCGGTAGGTTTCCTGATAGACTCATCGGTAGGCACATAACCAAGGGTTTATAGCCCGAGGGGGTTGCTAGCCTGGGTTTGTCGGAAGCTGATGACCGTGGTTCGGAACCCACGTTAAGCTGTAGGTCCCAGTCGCTAAATAGCCTAGTTGCTGATGCGCCTCTAACCCAAACACTTTACTTTACTTTTCTGAATATAATAATTTAACATTGTTTATATCTTTAAAATGATTGTTTCTAATACAATGTGTAGACATTCCAGTGCTTTTTATATTATTTAAGATATATTTTTTATGTTTTTATATAATATCGCTCGAAAAAAATTCTACAAAAAGACATTATCAAGGTAATCAATTCACTGATAAATACAGAGAAAGTTTCGGGCCGTGTACAAGTGATAGTGAAGTGTATTTTTGTGTATAGTGTAAGTATAATTATTGACACCTATGCAAAAGTTTTCGCCAAAACCACCGATGAGGCGCGAGTAACAAGACAACCGGAGGAGTCTTTCCGATACAAAAGCAGCTCGTACCGCCCGAAAACAGCAGCAGGTTGAAGAAAACGAGTTTTTCGAAGAGGCTGAAGGTCTATTATATGCACCTTGGATTGCTGATTGATCGGTAAGTCACTAAAACTAATAGTTTTGTCGTACTGAAACTTCAAAGGCGATTATCTCGAAACTGTGTTTTTAAAAACTGCTCGCTCTCTAGCTCAATAAGTTAATGATTGATTTCACTGAAATTTTGAAAGACTTTTCTCTATATCATTATCGGAAGGATGATTCTAATGTTATAAAGATTTCGTGTAAATAAACTACTTTTTGAGTTAAAAAAGTCGAAAAAAAGTACAAAATTGGAGCAATTTGCCTTAAAAGCTTGCTTAATTTTTAATTTAATACTTTTTTTATTGTTTCGTTGGTTTATTCTTTCAGTGCATATGTCAGAAACAAAAAGCATTTTTTATGTATCAGATGTGACTCAAAAGAGTGACGAGTGGTTTAGTGCCTCCAGCCAGAGACGCCCGAAAAAAAAAATACTGAGCCGAATGAAAAAATACTATTTCATAAAAAAATAATAATTTTATATTCTTCAATGATTAAATAAAATGATGCTAAGAGTTTAAAATGATACAATTATTTGTTAATCACCTTTAAAAACACTTCTCTAAAATGACTCATTTTGTGGCGTCTAAAGGGATTGCTCCCCTTAAATCTTTGGGCTATGCCGATAAACCAACAACTATTGACGCATTGGAAGCCAACATAACTCGGACAATTGCGGACATAAGACCCCAAATGCTTGAAAAAGCGGTCTGAAATTTTATTGACAGAATGCGCTTTGTCAGTAATAGCCCCGGTGGACATTTGTCGGAAATTGTTTTCAAACATTAATGCCATTGAATGTTATTTCACATAAAATAAATAGTTTCAAGGCATGTCATTTGGTTGTTGTTTTATTTGAATTTAAAGTTCGGACGCGCTAAAAATACTCTATATATGTTAACAAACATAAGTAGACCGGGAGGTGATTATCTCTTGTAATCCGGCGACTTAGAAGTCAAGATACAGCGTCACTTGTTGCGGGTAGTACTTGTATAGTTAACCATTTGTGGAAAGACATGTAAGAAAATCGAATGTCTTGTACTAATTTCATTCTTTCGCTATGAGCTTTTTTCCTTTCGTCAGAACAAGTTGTTCCAGTCTTCCTACATTTTTCTCTCTGGCCAACCTTCCAAACGTTAACCTTGTGTCTGAAACAGCCTCTATCCTGAATTTCACTTTGCGTAATATTTGCTGATCTTAGGTTCTCTTTAATTACCGCAATCCATTTAATTATATCTACTTTAGCTCTACTCCTATTTTCATAAAATTCGACTATTTGTCTAGTTAGCCTATTCGGGTTCATCCGTTTGATGTGTCCGTAAAACTTAAGTCTTCTTTTTCTCATATCGCTATGTATATCTGTGTATTGTTTGATTTCTTGGTTTTCTCGAAGTCGGTATGTTGTGCTAGTTATTTGTTTGGGGCCTAGGATTTTTCTTATGATTTTTCTTTCCTTCTTTTCAATGTCCTCGATGTCCCTCATTCTATTCAAAATGAGCGTTTCTGCAGCATATAGACATTCTGGCTTAATAACCGTGTTGTAATGTCTCAGTTTTGTTTTTTTAGATAGGCATTTTTTGTTGTAAATATTTTGTGTAAGTCTCAATGCCGTTTCCCTTTTTTGACATCTACCCTTATTGGCCGCTTTTTCCAACCCATTTTCCATGATTATTTCACCCAAATATTTGAATTGAGAGACTCGTCTGATGTTACCATATTTTGTTTTTAGAAATGGTGTTCTTACTCTGTTGCAGGTCATGTATTGTGTCTTTTCAAAGGAAATTTGGAGTCCTACCTTTTCTGCTGTTTCTTTTAGGATTTTGATCTGTTTTTGAGCCGTTAATACATCTTGAGCTAAAATTGCTAGATCATCAGCAAATGCCAGACAATCAATTTTGATGTTGGTTCTCCCCGGTTTAATGGGCTGGTCAATATTCAGTGCCGACTTTTTTTCACGCCACTCCTGTATTACTTTTTCTAGAACACAGTTAAATAAGAGTGGCGAGAGTCCAGCCCCTTGTCTCACACCAGTTTTAATTTCGAAGGGCTCTGAGATGTCACCCATGAATGTAACTTTTGACCTCGTGTTAGTTAACGTTGCTTTAATAATTGCCAGCGTTTTCAGATCTAGTCCTTGTTCTTTCAAGATTCGGAATAAAGATTCGCGGTCAATAGAATCATATGCTTTTTTGAAATCCACTAATGTACAGACGAGATTTTTATTGTACAGTTTTTGATGTCTTAGAATCAACTTTAGATTTAGGATCTGTTCAGGGCAGGATCTGCCCGGTCGAAAACCTGCTTGATATTCACCAATGTTCGGTTCTAACTGTCCCTGTGCTCTGTCTAGTAGACAATGAGATATAATCTTGTAACAAACTGGGAGACGAGATATTCCTCTATAGTTGTTTACATCCGTTCTATCTCCTTTCTTATGTAGTGGATGGATTAGAGCATCTTTCCAGTCTTCCGGAATCCGTTCGGTTCGCCAAACTTCTTGTAGAATTTTGGTTATTTCCTTGATTGTATCTGGACCAGCGGACTTCAAAAGTTCAGCAGTGATTCTTCACCAGAAGCTTTGTTATTTTTAAGCCGCTTGCTTTGCCTCAGTATTTCCTCTTTATTCGGTGGTAATGAATCTGGGTTTGTTTATTTAGGGTTTAGTGTTGGTAATTTGTTTAAGGGCTCAGGACAGTTTAGTATTTGTTCAAAATATTTCGCAAGTTCTTTGCAATTGTCTTGGTTATTTAGAGCTAGTTGTCCGTTTTCCTTTTGAAAGCATGGGCTCTGCGGTTGATAGCCTGTTAATTTAGTTTTAAATGTTTTGTAAAAGTTTCGGATGTTATTTTTTTGGAAATCTTTTTGTATTTCGTTAAGTTGATTGTTTTCATATTTTCTTTTAGTTTGTCTAATTAGCTTCGATGTTTCTTTTCTTACTTCCAAAAAGATGTTATAGTTTATTGCTGTTTTTTGACTGTTCCAATCTTTGAATGCTTTACTTCGGCTTAATACTGCTTGCTCGCAAACTTCATCCCACCACGGTTGTTTTTTACTTTTTTGTAAAGGGACCAACTTTAAGGCTGTTTTAATAGTTTTTTGTGTTAATTCTTGCCAGTTCTGTGCAGGTTGTTTATCAAGCTCTTCTGTTAGGGCTGGTTTTATTTTCGTTGGGTCAAACTTTGGTATTAGCAGCCCCCTTTGAATAAGTTTTCGAGGTTTTAAGCTAAGTTTGATTCTAGTCAAGTAGTGATCCGTGTCTATATTTGCTCCTTTCCTGACTTGAACATTCAAAATCTCTTTATAATTGGGGTACGAAATGGCAACATGGTCAATTTGAAATTCACTCATGTACGTGTTTGGGCACCTCCAGGTCTTTTGTTTTGTTATTTTCTTCTTAAAATGGGTTGACATTATTTTTAGATTAAACTGCGAACATAGTTCAACCAATCTTCTACCATTATGGTTAGTCCATTTATGAGCGGGAAAACTGCCGACTGTTTTCCTGTACTTTTTTTCTTTCCCTAGTTGGGCGTTGAAATCACCCAATAGGATTTTTACATGGTTAGAGGGAATTTTAGAGATAGTCTTTTCCAGAATTTCCCAGGACTTATTTACTTTTTCAGGATTAGATTTATTTTCTTCGTTAACTGGGAGGTGTGCATGGATTAATGTAATGTATAGTTTTTGTTAGCACACTTGAGGGATAGTGTCATAAGTCGATTATTTACTGGCTGGACATTTGTTATAGAACCAAGAATATTTCTTGAGACAGCGAAAGCAACACCGAGATGTGGTGTATTTTTGAGTATTCTTTTGTCCGTTTTACTTTTAAAAAGTCTGTAGTTGCCGAATTCCAAGGTGTTATCATCTATCAATCTGGTTTCTTGCAAAGCTAAAATTAGGATTTTTTGCTGATTTAATGTTCGCCCCAATTCGTGTAGTTTTCCTGGACGCATGAGAGAATTGATATTTACCGTTCCAAAGAAAGTTTTTATTTTCGGTTTCAGACATTAGTCAGAGGTCACCGACTCCCTCTGAAAGCTTTTGCGTTTAAGCCCGGACGCCCCAGAATCCGAAAGTCCGGTTGTACCAGCAAAGCTGGCAGAGGATTGTCTACCTCCTGGGGTAATTTTGTAATTACTAGAACGCTTCATCTTGTACTTTGAATTAAAGGTTTGAACCATGACGGTTCAGAGGTTAAGACTGGAGGGGTTAGTTCCAGAATTTAAATATCAGCCGCACCACTGGTGAACAGACGCTGACCACTCAGCCGCTTGATAAGTCAGACGCTAAGTGAATTTAGTTTTCTTTTTGCCTTGGTTCGGGGCTGCTTATTTTGGGATATTCGCAGCATTCGAACTATTATTTCGCAACTATTATTTTTACAATGACACATTCATTTTCTCGTTCATCACTTTTTACAATGATACATTAATTTTCTCGTTCATCACTTTTTTAGTTCGATCTGCTATAAAAGCGTTTTTTTTTAGTTTTTTGAACTATTATTTTTACAATGACACATTGATTTTCTCGCTCATCACTATATTCTTATACTAAAAATTATTTTTTACTTTTTAGTTCGGTTTAACATTAAAGCGTGTTTTTTAGTTTTTTTAAACTATAATTTATTTTTCATTTTTTAGTTCGATCTGCTATAAAAGCGTGTTTTTTTAGTTTTTTAAACTATTATTTTTACAATGACCCACTGATTTTCTCGCACATCACTATATTCTTATACTAAAAATTATGTTTTACTTTTTAGTTCGGTTTAACATTAAAGCGTGTTTTTTAGTTTCTTTAAACTATAATTTATTTTTTATTTTTTAGTTCGATCTGCTATAAAAGCGTGTTTTTTTAGTTTTTTAATCTTTTATTTTTACAATGACACATTGACTTTCTCGCTCATCATTATATTCTTATACTAAAAATCATTTTTTACTTTTTAGTTCAGTTTAACATTAAACATTTTAACCTTACTTTTTTTTAGTTTTTTTAAACTATAATTTATTTTTAATTTTTTAGTTCGATCTGCTATGAAAGCGTATTTTTTTAGTTTTTAAACTATTATTTTTACAACGACACATTAATTTTCTCGTTCATCACTTTATTCTTATGCCAAAATTTTTTTTTAAATTTTAGTTCAGTTTACCATTAAAGCGTGGTTTTTAGATTTTTTAAACTAAAATTTTTCATTTTTTCCTTATAATTAAAAAGCAAATGGAAAATAAATTTTTAAACCTAGTACCGAGGACAGTTCCCGAACGCGTGTTACGTCACAATGTTTATGTCCCCCTCAACATTACAAACAGCTGATACGAGTGTTTTAGTTTTTAATCAATTTATTCTGGTTATTATCATCAGTCTAGTTATTATTATCAACAATGACACAACAACATCAAAATGTCTACTCTTATTCTCAACTGTGAGTTTGTAGAGGATCCAACGACTCTGCTTTTAATGTTCCCTAGTTTGTGTATACGATTAGAAATGGCTTGTGGTTTCAGTTCGAGTTCATGTTCGAGAGCTAGTAATAAATGACAAGGATTTTCTTTCAAAATTGGGTCCTGAACTTTGCAGCAGTCAAAAAGCGACGAGAAGGCATTGCCTCAAATGTTTTTCAAATGTTTGTTTCACGACAATTACGATTTTTTGGGTTACATTCACAGCAGATTTATATATTTTACCTCGTTGTGAAGCTGGAAGATGGCGTTTTAAAATAACTATACAACGCGAAAAAAATCTCGTTCGAATAGTTCCTGCTCTTGATAAAACGTAGGGCCCGAGAAAAAAAATTGAGGACCCAACTATAATTTAGTCGCTTTTTAACGTAACTTTAAGGTGTACAAAAAAATATCGAAAATTATTAAGAAGGTTGTATCGCGCTGTTTGACAGTTTCCCATATTTACCTGATTCAGTTCCGTGTGACTTCTGACCGAAGGCAACCAGGAAAGGAATGATTTTTAATAGGATTTAAGATTTTAAGCAGGTTTTGATTGTGGCTTTGAACGCATTTTCCAAAAGTGAATAGTAAGAGTGCTTAATATGTTGCAAGCCTTGAACTGATTCGTAAGGATAGTACTTTGTATAAAAATAATGCAAACTAAGTCTTATATTTCTTTCCACATTAGTGAACTTTTTCTATATATATAGACTATGTACGCAATACGGCAATGAATTAAAGAAGAAAATTTATATATGATTTTTCCATTTATGAGTTAGTTTTCCGTGATTGACTTTTGAAATATTATCTTTTTAGTTTATAATTGCGGATATAAATTAAAAAAAATTCTTGGAACAAGTTCCCGTCAATTGAGGTTAATTCTTTCTTACAATACTCCTTTTGTATTTTGCCAGTGGCAAAACGCGACCTCAGACCGATCTTCATTTGTCACCCATCCAGCGTTCGTTTGTTCGCGAGACCGCCCGTCGCCTCCCTTGATCAGTTGCGAAATTTCGTTGCCATTGTCATGTAAAATTCTCAGATCTGTTCGAAAATTAAACAGTTGTAAAGGAGGGTGACGGGATTGAGTTACTACGCGTACCAAACATTAATCTTCGTAATGTAGGAAACGATGCTGTTTACTAGCTAACTTATAATTTAGCTCTTCTTGTTGACATGTGTGATGCTGTAGGCGGATAAACTGCAAACATGGGGAAAATAAAGGCGGAGAAGCTCAGTTCTGGCTCTAGGATTAGTTATCGATCGACTTATAAAGGGATTTTAGTGGTTGGGATATTATTTTTCATGTACACGATAAGTTAGTCAAACAACAACAAACTAGCATACATATTTTGTGTAAAATACGCTGACAGATTGAAAATGATACATTCTGTGTAAAAAGTACCCGGTGCGCCAGGGTACAATAAGTACAATAAGGCGCCATTCTGTTGACTTATTGTACTTATTATTGACGGTGGTATCTGGAGAAGCTCAGGAGATCATGTATTCAGCGACCTGCCTTCGATGCTCTTTTAGGACAAAATTGTGCTATTTCGGAACCACTGGTTTCGTGCCCAAAATATTTATCAATCATAATATTATGAGCAGACTTAAAATATATGTTTACATCTTGAGCTACCTCTCTAAGATGCATACGACGATTTTCGATCACCCGTTTTTCAAATTTATCGATGTTTTCAACGTTCGTAGACGTTGAAGGTCGATCAGAATGAGGCAAGTCAACTACCACTTCTCAATATTCTTTGAACGCTTTATA
>JARFXV010002730.1:0-56932 GCA_031761425.1 Cosmopolites sordidus | reverse complement strand
ATATATATATATATATATATATATATATATATATATATATATATATATATATATATATATATACTATATATATATATATATATATATATATATATATTATATATATATATAGTATATATATATATATAGTATATATAGATATATATATATATATATATATATATATATATATATATATATGTATATATATATATATATATATATATATATATATATATATATATATATATATATATATATATATATATATATATATTATATATATATATATATATATATATATATATATATATATATATATATATATATATATATATATATATATTTTAATTAACAATCCACCTATTTTTCAACGTTCAACGATTTTCCAACTTTTTTTATGCCTTCCAAAAAGTAGAATTTCTCAAACTCTGCGAAATACTCCTTTTAATCGATTATCTTTTCATTTGATGTGAATTTCTTTCCAGCATTTCTTTATACATGGAGATTTGGAGGGCCAATTCCCGAGAATAAGGTTTCATTAATAGTAAATCACCGCAGAAATATCATTGCAAAATGGTCTCTTAATTCCGTGTTTTGGCCCGCAGTGAGTAAACGCGATATCCATAGCGCTGGTTGTTTCTACATTTCCAAATGTTCGTGTACGACGTTCCGTGCATTTTTCGTCCAAGATGTTTATCATCAACAATCTCTGCACTCTTTCCGCTGTGATCAGCTAACGTAATATTATGGATTTTGTTGAATTCTTTGTTGATTTTGTTCATTTCGTTAGTACCCTGAACAGGCGTCCTGAGCACGAGCGTAATTCGTTCTGGTTCGACCACATCAAAACTCTAGATTTTTGAAATAAATAGTAAATTATTGGACAAAATTGAAATAAATAGTAAGTTATTGGATTAAAATTATATTATTGACGAATATTTTGAAACTAGTCAAATAGTAACATAAGATGTTTTAAAAATCACTCAATCTTTGTTGGCGTTCCCCTTGTTGATGGTTATATAATATTTACATGAAGGTAAACCATCTTTATGTATTGTAAAACTATATGAAATTTTGGCATTTTAAAATATCAATTTTTTGATAATATTTAAATTAATCTGCACTAGTTTAAACACTTTCGGAGAATTCGATAATTTATCTCTATATAAATTAATGTACGTCTTATCGTTATAATTATTTAATATAAATTATTTGAATTCAAGCATTATATTAACAATATTTTTTTCCTGTGAGAAACAAGGGATATCGACTATAAAATTTTACACTGGCCCTTTGTTTCTATATCATCACCTGAGAGCATTTGAATGACCCTATTGACTGGTATTCCTAGTTAATATCAATGATTAAAAATAAATGTAAAATGTATATTGTCTAAAATTAGTATTATTTGAATGTCATTTGTATCATTAAAATGCCTTATAAAATATTAATTTTAAGGTAAATGATGAGTTAAAATATTGAGTTATCCGGAAAGTTCACAAGGAGGAGAAAGAGAAACGCAAATAGTTTATGTAAATATTGATTTAGCCTATTATGCATTAATATTAATAGTTGGGCTCAAGACAATATATAATCAAGTGAACTATTCGATAGTCGATACTGTGTTTTCAGATGTGATAGAGACTTGTGTAGAATCAGTATAACCAGGGGTGGAGGTGAATATTACACCTTCAGCCCTAGCTATCAAGAAAAAAATAAATACAACTCAAGTGGATCTCCAGGCAATCCACACGAAGATCTTCAAAGTAGATGTGGTACGATGGCAGGGTAGGGATACGTGGTAGGGAAGATGTTAATGTATGAACATTATATGTGTTTGTTATATGCATACTACCCAATATTAGTTTCTATGAATTTTCATTTTTCTTCGAGCATTCGGAAACATTTCATTGTCTTCATATTAATAATAAATTGATTTTGAGCGAGTTTAACTTTCTGAATTCTTGTGAGGAAGTATTATCAATCAGAAAGCAGAAATAATATCTAATTTTATTAATTTACTTGGTTTTAAACAATATAACAACTATCATAATAAAATATTATAAAATAATGGACCTTATTCTCTCAAAAATCTCTTGCGATGCCTCTAAAGAGATGTCACCTTTCCTTTCCATTTTCTTTATTTTCAACTCCGAAGAGCGGCGTTAGTTTTTTTTGTTGCTTTATTAGAAGGTTTTGAGTATAGACTGGTCAGATTAGTAAGTTATGAATGATGCGGATATGGTTTGCAAATGTTTATATGAGAAGATATTCTGTACTATTGATGTAGATGTATGTTGTGTATATCTATCAAACGTAAGAGGACATTTCCGATATGTTTTACGCCCGAAGATAATTAAAGCCATAAAACTCAAGCATAGACTATTCAAATAAAGGAAGCAGTCTTTACGGGAACAATTTAATGAGCTACGAACTTCTGTTAAAAAATGATAAATACCACTTACAAAATCTATCTAAATAAAGTAAGAACTCGATATCTGATGACCCTTCATCATTTTGGACTTACTTCAATGCAAGGATTTTGTCGGATTATTTGCAAAAAATTCTTCAGCGGCATTTTAGACCTCCAACTAATCCGAACATAACCTCACATAGTGATGTGTAACACACATCACAGGTAACACTGGATTATTTATCTAATGAAATAATAACATCTAAGATTAAAAAATCGGTTTGTTTGCGGACCTGATGAGGTACCGTGTTTTTTTGTTGGAGATTATAATCCTACGTTATTGAGACCGTTACCTTTTGTGTTTAATATGGCAATGTCAACCAGCGCGTTTCCAAAAGCGTGGAAGGAGCCAAGAATAGTTCCAATATTTAAGAAGGGCCATCGTTGCAAGATCTTAAACTACTGACCTGTGTCGATTTTGTCGCCTTTTGCTAAAGTGTTTGAGATGTTCGTGCATGCGTGTATATTTCATCACGTTAAAAATATGATATCATCGAGGCAGTATGGATTTTTTGCCAATCGGAGTACGATTAGCAATTTGAGTTGTTTTGTACAATTTGCTGGTTAAGCTTTGAATGATGGTGGACAGGTCAATATAGTCTACACTGACTTTTCTAAGGCTTTTGATCGAATATACCGCTTTATCTTGCTGCTTATTTTCGCACTATTCATCAATGATACAGTAACAAATATTTCTAGCAATATTTTAATCTACGCAGATGATCTCAATCTATACCTTAGCCTTAATTTGCAAAATGATATTGAGGTTATTGAAAGATGGTGCAGCATCAACAACTTACCGCTGAACTTTAGCAAGTGTTATATCATGTCATTTACGAATATCAAGAATCTCACGCATTTTTGTAGGTATAATTAATAGAAGCCGATTTAAGGTATAATAATTTTATTATTATAACATTATAGTGCTGTGTTTGGAAATTTATTTAGCAAAAATATTACTATCGAGATGGCAGCCTTCGCGGCGCTGGCATTCTTGAATGCATGATCAAAAATGTGCGATCACCCTGCCGCACATATGTATGTCTGGATATCGAGTGGATCTCATGTACAATATTCTCTTTTAGTTGCAACATGGTGCGTGGTTTATTTTCATAAACTTTGCTTTTGACATAACCCCACAAGAAAAAAAATCACGCGAGTTAAATCTGGACTTCTTGAGGACCAGTATATCTTTTCCTGGGAATAATTCCTGTAGAGTCTCCAAAGAATCACGTGATATGTGACACGTAGCGCCTTTTTGCTCAAACAAACTCTCTTTGTTATATCCTTCAAACTCTTATAGTGATTGATGGAAAAAACCTCGTAACATCTCACAATACCTAGCTAAATTAACCTTGACCGCTTTACCTTTGGCATCTTCAAAGAATTATGGGCTAATTACGCCTCTAGCTGACATTGCAGCCCATACAACAACTATTGGGCTATGTAATGGTTTTTCGTGTTTTTCCTCGGGATCTTCCTCCGCCCAGTGCCTGCATTTTTTTTTGTTTATATGTTACAGTTGTTAAATCTTTCCAACATTTCATTGGCAAATATCAAGCGCATAATTAAATTAGTCTATTTCATTTCTTACACATTTTAAATTTTATAGTAATGAAGACGAAGATCTTTTTTAAAATGACATGCAGTGAATATTTCTTTATGTGTATCTGGCTACTGCGCTTTTGTACGGATTGGGGTGGATTTTCTCTAACAGACTCACGCACACGTTCTCTGCTTGACCTTGGACGACCCGTAGACGGTAAATTTAGAGCTGATCCTGTAGTTTCAAACTTTTTTAACCATTTATTTATTAAATTAACACTTGGTGCCTCGTTTATGTCGTGTAAATTATACTCAGCCCTATAAAAACGACGAACCGTAATAAGCGAATTATTGTTTTGATAATACGCGCGAACACGTAAGTAACACGCAGAAAGCACGTTGTTGTCCGGTGAAACGCTCCATGGCAACTAATTTTCCCTGAACCAAACTTCGATGTAAAGTTAACACGACCAGCGCGTTCTGCGCCATCTAGGAGCAAACCAGTAATTAAATGTGAACGATATTTCTGGACACCTAGTATACGCTTGGTTTTTATCTTGATTTTTTTTTTTATAAATTCTTTTTTGAAAATTGTCTCATAAATGGATTTACTCTGTCAGACAATAAAGATTATTATCTTGTTTTTTGTTTAGACAATGTTCTTGCCCTTTTTGAACTAAAATAGAATAATGTGATGTAAATGCAACATTGTAAAATCCATAAAAATTAATAGTATGTAAATAAATATTAATAACCCAACACATATTTTTGCTCTACAAGCTTTTAAGGAGCAATTAATGGAAAATTTGGACCAACTTTCCGGATAACCTGTTATTTCAAAAATATAACGAATAAAACATATGCTTACAAACATGCTGTCAATAGTTATTGTTACATTATTACTTTTGCAAGAACACGACGAATATAATTCATGAACCGAACGTGAATAATGTGTTGGTTTTTAAGCTGTTTGAGTCTAGATTAGAATGATATTAAATAACATTTTGAAAAATATTAGTCATGTTAGTAAAAAAGTAATGTATCATTACCGGCTCATAACTGATAATACTTATAACTATTATACTGCTATACTTACCAAAAGACTGCCTCTGTTGAAATTTTCATATTATTTACCATATTATTTCTAATATATCGTTGTCGCTCATTTTGGTACTGAGCAAGGAAAGTGGAATAAAAGCCAAAAGGAAAACATTTACCAACTATTTGTGAAAAGTATTCATATCAAATGATATAGAAGAATCCACCGAAGAAGAAAGCAAAATAAGTCAAAATCATGAGAAATCTGATGAAGTCAAATAGTTTTGCGGGAAGGCTTTGCCAAAAATTAATTGATAAGAAATTAACTCGAACATTTAATAAAAAAGCTGCAAACCTCGGCCTAATTGCAGGTAAAATATTACAGAAGTTGCCAGAAAATTAATTTAAAGTTGCTGAATTAAAAGGTATCCTTAAACCAGGTAAGAAACCTGAAAATATTAAAATCCCATGGCTTATTAGTCTCCTGCCAGCACCCTCTAAAGAATTAGACACATTTGCTGGTTACAAGAATAGCTATTTATGACAAACACACAATAATCCTCATGCATCAATTCGGATTTAGATAGCAGCCGTTAAATATTCAATAAGTACATTGTTGTGAAAACATTTACAACTGAAAAAAATCACCCTGTAGATGCATACAATTAATAAAAGTCTAGATCCATACTGAAATTGAAAAACGAAACCATCAGAGAAAAATATACACACGCATTTTCCTGAAGAATGATAAAAAAGGGACTCGTTATAAATGTAAAATTTACAAGTACCCTAAAGTGGATATTGATGGTAATGGCACTTGGCACCAGAAAATCCTTTAGAGTCCTTTTAGAGGAACGTGATAGCGAAAGGCCCTGTAGCGGGTAAAGGGGCGAAGTGAGGCACTTGAGTAAAACCCAAGAAATGACAGGACCAGACGGTTTTTTATAGTCTTTTCACCTGGATAGGGCTACGTGGGAATTCGAGGTAGAAGTCCGAAAGCAGTACGAATCGACAGTTTGAGTTGAAAGGTTGGTGAAGAGAGTTCAGGTTAACCCATTACACGTGAATAGTTCGACATAAATCACAAGCGAGCGAGTTGAAAGTTACGCGTTAGCAGTTTCACGTTGAAAGCACGAATCGAGAGTTGAAATTGAAAGGTTGAAGAACAGAGTTTGGGTTGAACGTTACACGTGGAGAGGTCGAGGTAGGTCACGGGAAAGGAGTGAGAGTCGAAAGTACGAGTTGCACGCGAAGATTAAGAGTAGAAAGCACAATTTGAAAATTGCACGGTAGAGTCAGTTCTCTGTCGATTCTGAAGTCAAGTTAAATAAGTAAATCTCGCAAAACTAAAAACAATAAGTGAAACATTGCCCATTCAAAGTTTACTAAAGTATTTGTGAATTTTAGTGAATAAATGTATATATGTGTATCTTCTGCTAATTAATTCAATAACCAAGATCCATCGCGAATCAGCAAACTCTGTTGAAATATTATCATATCTCTCAATGCGCAGACGAGGTCTCTAACAGAGGACTTTCCGCACATACACCTTGTAAATAAAATTGAGATAAACAATTACTTCTCTGCTATCTTTCGGGACGTTGGACAGGCCTTTGCTAGAGTTTGCATAAAGGGATGTTACATAAATTTAAAAAAAATATGCCTGTAAACTACTATTACTAAAACTGTTTACATTACTAAAATCATATCTCTCTCACAGACACACAGACAGACAGACACACTCTGATACAGACTGTGAAATATGAAGGTGACATCACAAATATTTCACCTTTACAATCTGGGGCCTGTTGAGGGCCGTGTTGAGTTATGTCCTAAATCTATTATACGAGGGTAGTCAGAAAAGTTTCCAGCCTCAACATGAAGATTGTGTTACTCGTCCAAAATATTCTGCCAATATAATTGCGAATGCCTTAAAAGATAACCAAGAAAATTTCAGTGATATTAGGTAGTTGACAGTTCTTGTACAGTAATTTATGTCAGCCGATGTTAGTATTTCTATAAAGATCGAAAAAATCAAATATCGAGCCGTCATAAAATTCATGCATTGGAATTGGCAATACGCCTAGGTAAATTAAAGCCGAGATGGATGCGGTTTACTGGGCCAGTTGAATTTAAACGTGGTCTTACCAGGTTGGTTGACCATGAAGGTTCGGGACGACCAAAAACTACAACCACTACCGACAACATTGAAAAAATTCACCAAAAGATGCTAGCCGACCGTCGAATTAAGATTAGAGAGGTAACGGAGACTGTGGATATCTCGAAAATACGTGTTCGTCATATATTGGGTGAGTCGATTGCTCCCTCAGGACCAAAAACGCATTCGAATAAATATTTTCGATGCCCTGTTGAAGCAGATTAAGCGAAATAACTTGGAGTTTTGGCATCGATTAATAACTGCAGATCAATAAATTTAGATAATAATTTAGATACACAACTACACTCCTGAAACCAAAGCACTCATAGAGTTGTGTTAATCGACTATCTTCAAAAAGGAAAAACAAAAACAGGGGCATACTACGCATCATTACATGACAACTTGAAGTCAGAAATTGCAAAAAATTGCTGCATTTGAAGAAAAAGAAAATTTTGTTCCACTAAGACAGCGTACCATCTCACACGTCAGTGGTCGCCATGGCAAAAATTTACGAATTGGATATCCAATCGATTGACCACCCACCGTATTCACCAGATCTGGCCTCCAGCGACTTTTTTCTCTTTCCTAGGCTCAAAGTTTCGCTCAGACGACAGAGATTTTTATCGAATGAAAATGCCATAATTCATAAACGACTATTTTGCAGAACAATATGTCAACTAATCTTTGGATTAAAGAGATAGGAGCGTCGCTGGGAAAAGTGTATAGAATTACAAGGAAACCATGTTCAGAAATAAAATTGAATTTGACAAAAAGAAAACTTGTTTCTGTGTTAGTGTGGAAACTTTTCAGACTACCCTCCTATACTACTGACTTGCACCACCTGGTACTACAATAGCCACATTTACTAACGATGGAGTATGATCGTATGCTCTAACACAAATCCAACTACAGCGTCAGAACTTTTACAAAATAATTTGTACCAAAAAAATCAGCTCATAACATTTTTTATACCTAAAAACCTCAGTTTTTATCTATATTTCTCAACAATAAATAAATTGTATATACAGAAGTAAAGTATCTAATACATTCAGATAGAAGATTCATTTGGAAAAAACATATATTTTCCCTAAAATTCAAAAATCTTTTAATAAAAATCTTTTAGGTAGAAAGTCTCATCTAACCCACATTAAATTATTGGTATATAAAATAATATGCAACAATATATCTTTACAAAAGATAAGATCTTTATCCTTACAAAATACGATTACTACAAGAATTAAATGAAGATGATTTGGATCGTAGAGTGCAGTTTTGTCTACCATTGTCTATAACATTAATTTAAAAAATCAAGGAATTTTCGTAAATAGTTTTTGTGTTTTGTCTTTCTAATTTTGGACGACTTTTAATGCTGTCTGAATGAATTGAATCTTTTCACCGTTTTAGAAACTGTTGACTTAGTGATGTTTTTATTCAGATGTACTTCATTAAATACTCGACAAACTTCAGCATAAGTGTGTTTTCTTTTACCGTATCCAATAATCGTTAACATTTCAATTATTTCTCTTTCAGTTAATTACATATTAATTCCATATAAAAACCCAAAAAAAAATCCAGTGTACCCCAATTATAAACAGATTTTGAATGTTCAAGTCAGGAAAGGAGCTAACATAGACAGGGATCACTACTTGACTAGAATCAACCTTAGCTTAAAACCTCGAAAACTTATTCAAAAGAGACTGCTAATACCAAAGTTCGACGAAAATAAAACCAACCATAACAGAAAAGCTTGATAAACAACTAGCTTAGAACTGGTAAGAATTGAAAGAAAAAATTACTAAAACAGCCTTAAAGTTGGTTCCTTTACAAACACGTAGAAAACATCCGTGGTGGGATGAAGTTTGCGAGCAAGCACTATTAAGCCGAAGTAAAGAATTTAAAGAGTGGAACAGTCAAAAAACAGCATTAAACTATAACATCTTTTTGGAAGTAAGAAAAGAAACATAGAAGCTATTTAGACAAACTAAAAGAAAATATGAGAACAATCAACTTAATGAAATAGAAAAAGATTTCAAAAAAATAACACCCCAAATTTTTACAAAATATTTAAAACTAAATTAACAGACTATCGACCCGAAAGTCTTTGCTTCCAAAATGAAAACAGACAATTAGCTCTAAATAACCAAGACAATTGCAAACACCATACACTAAACCCTGGACAAACAAACCCAGAATCATTACCACCGAATGAAGATGAAATAATTAGTCAAATCAAGCGACTTAAAAATAATAACAAAGCTGCTTGTGAAGATGGAGTCACTGCTGAACTTTTGAAATCCACTGCTCCAGGTACAATCAAGGAAATAACCAAAATTCTACAAGAACTTTGGCGAACTGAACGGATTCCGGAAGATTGGAAAGGTCCTCTAATCCATCCGCTACATAAGAAAGGAGATAGAACGGATGTAAACAACTACAGAGGGATATCTCTTCTCCCAGTTTTTTTACAAGATTCTATCTCAATGTCTATTAGACAGAGCACAGGGACAGTTAGAACCTGCAATAGACTAAGAACACCATTTCTGAAAACAAAATATGGTAACATCAGACGAGTCTTTCAATTCAAATATTTGGGTGAAATAATCAAGGAAAACCGGTTGGAAAAAGCGGCCAATAAGGGTAGATGTCAAAAAATGGAAACTGTATTGAGACTTACACAAAATATTTGCAACAAAAAATGCGTATCTAAAAACACAAAACTGAGACATTACAACAGAGTTATTAAGCCAGAATGTCTATATGGGGCAAAACGGTCATTTTGAATAGAAAGAGAGACATCGAGGAAATTGAAAAGAAGGAAAGAAGAATCATAAGAAAAATCTTAGTCCCCAAACATATAAATAGCACAACATACCGAGTTCGAGAAAACAAGGAAATCAAACATTACTCAGATATATATATATATAGCGATATGAGAAAAAGAAGACTTAAGTTTTACGGACACATAAAACGGATAAATCCGAGTAGTCTGACTAGATAAGTAGTCAAATTTTATGAAAATAGCAGTAGAGCTAAAGTAGAAATAATTAAATGGATTGCTGCAATTAAAGAGGATCTAAGATCAGCAAATATTACACAAAGTGAAATTCAGGATAGAGGTTGTGTCAGACACAAGGTTAACGTTTGGAAGATTGGCCAGAGAGAAAAATGTAGGAGCACTGGAACAACTTGGTCTGACAAAAGAAAAAAAGCTCATAGCGAAAGAATTAAATCAGTATGGGCGCAAAGGAAGGCTAACAACAACAAACGCCTCCAACTATACTTCGCGTGGTCCACTAGGGCCCATACGTGAATAATATATATATATATATATATATATATATATATATATATATATATATATATATATATATATATATATATATATATATATATATATATCGGGGTCTTCGGTATAATTGTATTGCACTGTACACTCCTACTTTGAACTCGACAAAAAAAATTGATGAACAAATTAGTTTTTTGTTTTTTATTTCATTCCAATTAGAAGACAGAAATGGCTTTTCTAGCTGTGAGCCCTGGGGAGTAGGCAGATTGAAACCCTGGAGCACCGAAAACGTCGAAATTCTACAAATCTAAAATGCGGTTCTATCCGAGGACCTAGTAATTTTAACATTACCGACCGCGGAAACCTTTCCGAGAATTCCAGAAAAATGTGGCCGTGACGTTTGACCTTTTACCACTTCACCTTTTTACGGGGGTACATTCGCAGAATAAAACTATGTTTTGGCAGTTCCTTCGTTTCTGGTCGTTAGTGATGAGTTCAAGTTTTACCACAAATTGATGCCGAAATTCTTTCAGATTACGCTTATACATGTCTAAACACCTTCGTGAACTGGTCACCAATTCATTTTTTTCAGTTTCAGTTTTTTGTCCGCAGTGAGCAAACGCGGCACCCATCGTGTTGATAGCTTTCTGGCCCCGGAATGATAGTGTAGAATCTTCCGAGAGCGTTCATTTAATATGTTTATTATCATCTCAACAATCTCTTTAATATTCACTCCGTGATCTAGCAATACGATATTATGGATATTGTCAATCATTTCCTCAGCAGTGATCTCAATGATGCATCTTAACTCACGGAGCGTCGCTCCTGCAAGTTCGCCAACATTCAAACTAAATAAACTACTTACAAATTATGAAATGTGAAGGATCAAGTTCCCCATAATACTTTGTCTACTTTTGTTCAGTTTGTGCAATTATTTTTTCCATAAAAAAGAAATGTTTGATCAACACACGAAAATTGTTTTTTGTAGCAAAAATATCGATGTTTTCGGTTTTCGAAAAGTGTCAAAATAAAACTAAATGTCATATCGACTTGAAATTTATGGAGAGTTACTAGAAGAGAAGCTATTTATTAATCACTATCTGTGTGTTTCTTTTTATTCTATTCTACTAATATATATTAACTGTGTTCAAATACTGTTGATAAATCTACTAGATGAGATTTTAAAGGAACATAGTTTTTTATTTGTAGCTAAATCTGTTAAGTTTCGTGTTTTCACAAAAGTTAATTTTCATCAATTTAAGTTTGTTGGAAAATTATAAGTATAATATATGTAATATTTTTAATTTTATGTACGTGTTTTAAACTCATTGACGTACCATTTGGCAGTGTAGAATATCCATGAATAAAAATTGCAATAAGAATTCTAGATATCAATTATAACCCCAGAATAAATGACGCAAATAAATTAAAAATCTACTTTGTGCTATGAAGTAATTAAAGAAGTTTAAAAATTAAAAAAACCAATGAAAATCGATTTAAAATCACTGTGATCACTTTCTGAAATTCAAATGCCGAATGGATATTGCTAAACTGTTACAACCACTTCTAAAAAACTAGAAAGTTATTTTGTTTTTTGGTTTACCTCAAAAATATGTTCTAAGTCATTTAGATATCACTGGCACGGCACATTCAAACAATGAAAACTACACTGCTAAAAACGGGATTGTTACAAATACACTACCGTTTCTTAATCAACATTAACCAAAACGTTTTAAATGGTGGGACTAACGACGCCGATTAAAACGCTTAACGAAAAATTCAATGAAAACGACAACCGGGGCTCTCAGTCAATTCGCTAGAACGTTTATCAACTGCCACCGAACTGTTGTTACTAGGTCAAATTTGGCAAAATTTCAGATTTGTTGCTAAACGTTGCGGATTTCTCGATATTGTTGCGAGAATTATGACTTTTTGTCTGTTGTGACATTGGGAATTTTCTTTCGTGGTGTTATTTTGTTCGTTTTCGTTCGTTTTCTGCCTTTGTTAGTCGTTTAATTGAAGTAAATCGTTTTTCCTAGTCAGTGGTTTCGAAAACTTCTCTGTTATTGTATAATAATTCAAAGGTCTTCTATACATAATTTGTTACAGTTATTTAATATTGTGGTTGTTCCGAATGAGATAATCTAATCTGAAGTATTGATCACTTATTAGGGTATATAATATAATTGACAAAATGCTGCATAATATTAATAAAAACAACATAAAATAAAAAAATGATATATATAGATATATATATATATATATATATATATATATATATATATATATATATATATATATATATATATATATATATATATATATATATATACACATATATAGATATATATATAGATATATATATATATATATATATATATATATATATATATATATATATATATATATATATATATATATATATATATATATATATATATATATATATATATATATATATGTATATATATATATATATATATATATATATATATATGTATATATATATGTATATATATATATATATATATATATATATATATATATATATATATATATATATATATATATATATATATATATCCCCCCTTTGTGGATTAGACCTTGACGTGGTAACGGGGTTTGAGTAGGGTAATGAAGTTTTGAGCTATACCGTCTGGACTCTATACTCCTGAGAGGGCCACCCCAAACACGGCCCTCATTCCCCGGAGGAAAAGGGGCCCAGAGGAAAGGGGGAAAATTACCTACGGCAGAGGGAAGACCTGCCCCAAGGCAGAGGGTGCTAAGAATTACCGGGTTAGATCAGGCTGCCATTGGAGTTTTGACATTGCAACGCTAAATATACGGATTTTGAACACGGAGGCCCGATTGCATGAACTATTAATCGAACTTGACAACAAATATTGCGATGTCATTGGGCTCTGTGAAACACGAAGAAAGGGCGAAGAGTTACTCAAACTGGAACCAACTGGACACGTACTCTACACTCTAGGTACGGAAAATGGCCGATGCGACGGAATTGGATTCCTCATCAATCGAAAGCTGAAGGACAGTGTATTAAAATTGGAAAGTACATCTGACCGACTAGCCCAATGCGTCATTCAGTTAAATAAAAAGTTTAGGTTTCAAATCGTCCAGGCTTATGCACCAACTATAAGCCATAGGGATGAGGAAATTGAAGAATTTTATGATGAAGTTGTCCGGCTTTTATACAAGGAGAAATGTGGGTACAAAATCCTGATGGGTGATTTTAATGCCAGAATTGGAACAACAAGGACTGACAAAAATGCAACTGGCCCATATGGAACTGGTGAGCGAGACAATAGAGGTGACAGATTGGTTGATGTCGCTGAAGGACTAGAACTATATATTATGGATTCGTTCTATAAAGAAAACATCAGCAGAAAATGGGTATGGAAAAGTCGATCTGGACTCACAAATGAAATTGATTACATCATGGCCAACGATAAAACAATATTTTGCAATTATACTGCAATTGTGGTACAAGTGACCACCGAATGGTACTAGCAAAAGTTAGGATTAACTGTCGAAGAGAACGCGAAAGAATGATAAGGTCAAGGAGGGGCAAAGTGGATTCTGGGAAACTGCTGGAGAGACGAAGCGATTTTGAGATTGCTTTGTCAAACCGGTTTGTTGTGTTACAAGATCCGGAGGAGGTGGAAATATCAGTTCAATATGAAAAAATAGTGTAGAAAATTCTGGAAGAAAACAAAGGCATTAACAAGGCTAAACAGAAGCTGAGAAACAAAAGAACGCAAATATATGCCTTAAGGCGTGAGAATGGCACAGTTTGCAGAGCGCGTACGCAAATGTTAGAGGTTGTCAGAAAATGTTATTCCCAGTTATATGAAGATCAGAACCAATCAAAAACAACAATACCCAAGATACAATGGGAAGAACAAATGCCAGATATCCTAGTGGAGGAAGTAACAAATGCTATAGAATCAATGAAAAACGGCAAGGCTCCAGGAAAGGACAGTGCAACTGTCAAAATGCTAAAAGCTGGTGGTCGGACGGACTGGCAAAATTATACTTAAAATACATCAAAGAACAAAGGGTACCTGATTTATGGAAAAATGCAGAAGTGATCATTTTACATAAAAAAGGAGCACAGGAAGATTTAAAGAACTATCATCCAATAAGCCTCCTATCAGTAATGTACAAAGTTTTCACTAGGACAATTTCTAAAAGGATATTAAAAAAACTGAATGACGCACAACTAAGAGAACAAGCAGGATTCAGAAGTGGATTCAGGATTCCAGGTTGTACAGTAGACCTTTGAAAGATACAACGAATATACTATGCCACTGTGCTTGGCTTTTATCGACTACGAAAAAGCATTTGACTTCATCTCAAAGCATGCGAAAATGGATGGACTGCTTAGCCAAGGGGTAGATAAAGCATATGTAAACCTATTAGGATCGATATATGATGTAGCTACAGCCACAATTCACCTTGATGATCTTGAAGTGGGAATAAATGTAGAACGAGGTGTACGGCAGGGTGACACAATATTGTCTATTCTTTTCTCGGCTGGCTTTGAAGAAGTATTCCGTAAACTGGGTTGGCAACATGATAGTGTAAAGGTCAATGGTGCAAATTTACACCTTCTTAGATTTGCAGATGATATCGTTCTCCTTTCACAAGACCCAGAAAAGCTGCAACGGCGCATACAAGAACTGCAAAGGGCTAGCGAACCATTTGGCTTGAAAATAAACTTGAAAAAGAGTCAGGTTATGTTCAATAACTTCGCTCAGGACAGAAGAATTTCAGTTTTAGGAAGGGATTTGGAGATTGTGGACAGCTTTATATATCTTTGGCAGAGGGTTACAATGGAGGGGAATACCGCCGGGGAGGTGGAACGGTGTGTTAAATGTCGCTGGCAGGCATTTGGCAGGCTCAACATAGTGTTTAAGAGCAGACTCCCACTTTGCCTAAAAAGAAAAGTCTTCGATCAGTGCGTTCTACCCGTTATGACATATGGAAGTGAAACATGGACACTCACATCACAATCAATTCAAAAACTTCGGGTAGCACAGAGGGGAATGGAAAGAAGTATGCTTGGCATCACAAAACGAGACAGAAAGTCCTGCGCATGGACCAGGGAATAAATGAAAGTCTATGACATCATTGGAAGAGTAAAGCAATTGATATGGAGATGGGCAGGCCATATAGCGAGGCTATGGGATGACAGATGGACCAAGGCAATCCTGGAGTGGATAGCGCTTGATCGCAAACGTCCGCGAAGAAGACCGAAAGCAGGATGGATTGATGACATCGTTAAATATATTGGACCCGAGTGGCCCAGGACCGTGAAAGTTGGAAACATGCTGAGGAGGCCTTCGTCCTGTAGTGGATCGACACGGGCTGATGCTGATGCTGATGGTGATGATTATATATATATATATATATATATATATATATATATATATATATATATATATATATATATATATATATACAATGACAGGTTCCGAAAAAGCTCAGTTTTGTCCAAAGAGGAGCAAAGAGGAGGATCGAACTTCTACGGACCTCACGTTCTATTCAAAGGGCGATGAGACATGGGTTTACGAGTAAAACATGTAAACTCTTGGCTAATAGTTTTCAAAATGGCGCTTTTACGACGAGCCGAAACCCATCAAAGTCCCTCGAGTTTTTTTCCTTCCCGTAGTGTGATATACTCCGAATTTATTCCATAGGGGCAAAAGGTGAATAAGGAATACTATTTAGGAATACTTTTATACACATACTATACTTTTATTTACATAATACTCATGAGAGATTTACGTGAGATTATTCGCTGAAAACGACTAGATTTGTGGAAGGACAATTAATGGATTTTTTAACACGATAATGCACCACCGCACAAAGCTATCGTGAAATAGATTTTCGCCAAAAACTCAACGAACGTCATCGACCATGTGCCATACTCACCTGATATAGTTACGTGTGAATTTTTACTGTTCCCAAAGATAAAATTATTACTCCGAGGAGTGTCTTTTGAGTCAATTGATATATATATATATATATATATATATATATATATATATATATATATATATATATATATATATATATATATATATATATATATATATATATATATATATATTATTATTATTATTATTATTCACGTATGGGCCCTGGTGGACCACGCGAAGTACAATTAGAGGCGTTTATTGTTGTTAGCCTTCCTTTGAGCCCATACTAATTTCATTCTTTCGCTATGAGCTTTTTTCCTTTCGTCAGACAAAGTTGTTCCAGTCTTCCTACATTTTTCTCTCTGGCCAACCTTCCAAACGTTAACCTTGTGTCTGAAACAACCTCTATCCTGAATTTCACTTTGTGTAATATTTGCTGATCTTAGGTCCTCTTTAATTGCCGCAATCCATTTAATTATTTCTACTTTAGCTCTACTCCTATTTTCATAAAATTCGACTATTTGTCTAGTTAGCCTACTCGGATTCATCCGTTTTATGTGTCCGTAAAACTTAAGTCTTCTTTTTCTCATATCGCTATGTATATCTGTGTATTATTTGATTTCTTGGTTTTCTCGAAGTCGGTATGTTGTGCTATTTATTTGTTTGGGGCCTAGGATTTTTCTTATGATTTTTCTTTCCTTCTTTTCAATGTCCTCGATGTCCCTCTTTCTATTCAAAATGAGCGTTTCTGCAGCATATAGACATTCTGGCTTAATAACCGTGTTGTAATGTCTCAGTTTTGTGTTTTTAGATAGGCATTTTTTGTTGTAAATATTTTGTGTAAGTCTCAATGCCGTTTCCATTTTTTGACATCTACCCTTCTTGGCCGCTTTTTCCAACCCATTTTCCATGATTATTTCACCCAAATATTTGAATTGAGAGACTCGTCTGATGTTACCATATTTTGTTTTTAGAAATGGTGTTCTTAGTCTGTTGCAGGTCATGTATTGTGTCTTTTCAAAGGATATTTGGAGTCCTACCTTTTCTGCTGTTTTTTTAGAATTTCAATCTGTTTTTGAGCCGTTAATACATCTTAATACAGCCCTTAATACATCTCAGCTAAAATTGCTAGATCATCAGCAAATGCCAGACAATCAATTTTGATGTTGGTTCTCCCCAGTTTAATGGGCTGGTCAATATTCAGTGCCGACTTTTTTTCACGCCACTCCTGTATTACTTTTTCTAGAACACAGTTAAATAAGAGTGGCGAGAGTCCATCCCCTTGTCTCACACCAGTTTTAATTTCGAAGGGTTCTGAGATGTCACCCATGAATTTAACTTTTGACCTCGTGTTAGTTAACTATATATATATATATATATATATATATATATATATATATATATATATATATATATATATATATATATATATAACGTTAGAATAAATGTATTGGAGTGAGAGAGAATTACTTTGAAATATATAAAATAATTTTGATGAATAAATAAATATTTTTTGTAAACATTATATTAAAATAACCTCTCTTTAAGTATATGATCGACCAAAAAAAAATGGTAACTGTAAATCGTGGTAAAAAATGAACCGTAAGACTGTTTTATGTGATTTGCAAGATTTGCGAGGGCAGAAAAAGCAGGCAAGGACAGTTCTGCTTATTTACATGAGCGTTGAGATGAAAATGTTGTAAAATTATTACACACACAACGCTTCTTCTGCCCCCGAGCAACTCTTCATACGGATTAAATTCCTAAAATCAATGCGCGATACGCGATAGCCCCATCGATTAACATGCGCCCCACGTCCCTCACCGTTGTTGCGTTTGCGCAGTGAGTCAATGAAATAGAATATTTCTGATGGAACTCCTTGTATTTCAAATATTATAACAATTTAAATCCAAAACCCTGTTGATTTTTGCTATTCAATGGAATTTCATTGTATATGTACGCAATAATTAACGAGGCACTTTTTTAGGAACCGTTAGAGGTAAAAACAAAGAGAGGTACTTAATTATGTATAAGACGTGATTCGCGATTCAGTATGCTTCGTCGACGACTAATCTAAGATAATTGGAAGAGAATATGGAAGTTGTTCGTATTCTTTTAAGGAGGCAGTTGCTGAAGAAAATTAACATGCAATTAAATTCGTGTAATTAAAGTCAAGATACCGGTGGTATACCATTTGATCAGGCAATACTATTACCGTTTTTTTAGAGGGGAGGCAGATCAAACTCTGATGCGTCTTCAGTACGAGTTTGAACTCTCTAGATTCACTTAATGGTCCGTGAATTCTTTTCATGATCCGGATTTTTCTAGTTCGTTCTGAAAATGAGTGATAATTTCGGGAAACGGTGGGCTATCAAGTTTTGTTAAACCACCTGAAAACTTGGGCCCTCGACAAAACACTGTTTCCAAAGACCTTTTACAGTTTTGCAAACAATTTTCATCGCACTATGCCTAAATCTGAAACAAAACTTGATATAATAGCACACTGTTGTTCGAAATTGTCCAATCAGTCAACTAGTACTTGGAAAGCCAACTTAAGTCAAGATCCAACAAAAATTTGTTTAATCTCTATGGAGAGTAGGAATTATGTTTGCGAAAAAACTCATTATATATATATATATATTATATATATATATATATATATATATATATATATATATATATATATATATATATATGTGAGTGTCCGGAAATATAAAATATTTTGGGAGGTGACTCTAGGGATTCAAACATAAAAAAAGTTCCCATAAACATACTCCAAAAAATTCTTCTTAAAGAAGATTACTTAAAAGAGGAACTCTGAATATTTTTTTTTCGCAATATTTTCGAAACGGTTTATGCTAAAGTCGTAAAACTCAGTATACTTCAATAAGTTGGAATGGAAAAACGGTTTTTATGTTAATAATTGAATATTTTACTAAGGTCGTCACATATAGGGGCGTCTCCTTGGTAAATGCTGCCATAACTTTTTTGTTTGTAATATTTTTAAATTTTTTTAATCAAATTATTGAATCACAAAGATTTTTAGGTTAAAAAGTCCTCTTATTTCATCTTGTTAAAATAGACCGTTTTCCAGAAAACTGACTTTTTCTAAATCGATGCACGATTACATGGATATCGAAGTGCATCCTAATAATTAAGTAGGCGGCTGTCACTGTTAATCTTTGTCTTTGATGTTTCGTAAAACTGGACCATTTAAGCAAGAAAGTCTAAAATTTTTTATTTTTAAACTGCAAAAGTTATCCCTTTTAGAAGCAATTTTTGGGGTATCTTTATAGGAACTTCTTTATGATTTAATCCCTAGAGCCACCTCCCAAAATATGTCGACGTTATTTCCAGACACTCTGTATATATATATATATATATATATATATATATATATATATATATATATATATATATATATATATATATATATATATATATATATATATATATATATATATATATACGGTGTGTCGCATTTGAGATGAAGACACCCCCACATTTTCGCTATTTGAAGGAATACAAATTTGAATTTTTGCACAGTCAGACAGATTGATGGGTGACGTTTTTTAAGATACTCAACTGAAATCTGAACTTTACACTAAGCCTACTACGAATTCACAAACAGGGTCAATTCTCCATATTTTGCTTCGCGTCAGATATATCGAAAAAAGTTGTTAGAAAAAGTTGTTCAGGATGTTATTCAAATCCTATATACCAAGTTTCATGACAAAATCCGCATTTTTAATTTTGTCACTATTTTGGTCTATACACAAAATTATAAAAGTATATGGGGTTAAAATAATATTCCGAACAACTTTTTCTAATAACCTTTTTCGATATCTCTAACGCGAAGCAATATATTCAGGATTGACCTTGTTTGTGAATTCGTGGTAGGCTGAGTTTAAAGTTCAGGTTTCAGTTGAGTATCTTCAAAAATGAGACCCATCCATCTGCATGACTGTGCAAAAATTCAAATTTGTATTCTTTCAAATAGTGGATTCCTTCAAAACTGCATTCACTATTTTGATTTTTTTTAGTTGCAATTGCTCTTTCTGCCCTCACAAATCTTAGAAATCACATAAAACATTCTTACGGTTAATTTTTTTACCACAATTTACAGTTAGCATTTTTTCTGGTCGATCATATAATTAAAGAGTGAGGTTATTTTAATGCAAAGTATTTATCTCTTTAACTCTCTCACTCCAATACATTTATTCCAACGTTTTTTCCAGTTTTCAAAAAAGATTTTTACTTAATTCTGGTATTTCCTTTAAAGCGGCCAGTGAACTTTCTTGTGTGGCTTCTACAGACCCAAAAAGGCGTTCACGAAGAGGCTTCTTCAATCGAAGGAATAGAGAAAAGGCACACGGTGCTATCATATCTGATGAATGTAGTACTCGTGGAAAAATTGACGAATAATTATTGCGCTGTTCGATGATGCATTATTGTGATGGAAAAACAATACAATTGTTGACACTAATCTAGGCGTTTTTTCAGATGGATTCATACAAATAGCGCATAACGCTTAAATAATGTTTTGTATTAATTGTTTAACCAGCTGGAAGGAACGTCTTTAACCAGATGCTCGCTTGATTGTTGAGTTCTGATCATCAGTATTTATACGTTTGAGAAAGTCATCAGTCAAAGATAGCATCTCTAGCAACTTCAACCTGACGATGTTTAAAAATAAATCAGTGTTGTCGGAACAAGACGAGAAAACACAGGAGACAATCCTAAATTGTTCTTCAAACTGATTAAATTGATCTAAATGATATTCCGGTAATATTTACAATGTGTCTAATATGTCTCTCAATCCTTGCTCCTTGATTTTGGTAATACTTTCTTCACTAGTTGACATGGAAGGTCTTCCTGAACAACGTTCATATACAGCAGCTTCTTTACCGTCATTAAAGCTGTTGTACGAATAGTAAACATTTGTTTTGATATAGCTTTATTGCTGTAAAACTTTTAATATTTTTAATGCATCAGCACAAAAAATTTCGTGTTGTATACAAAATTGAATGCAAATTTTTGGGCGAAAAATTAATTTAAAAAAAAATATCCGACAAAAATGTTTAACAAGTACAAAAGTCGTTATGATTCTCAACTTGATAACGAAATGATATGAAACTTCTCTTAGATATCAAGGCACCCATAAAAACTTAAAAAACAAACGGTTGTATCGATATGTACAGCACGTGAATTTTTAAAACAAAAGTCACCCTACTTTTTGACCAAAGTAGTATAACAAAATATGATTCAATATATGTTAGTTGTTAAATCTAATCTAAAATTGAAATGTGGTGAAATACATGATTTGTGAAGAAAGGGTAATTTTCATGTAACAAAATTTTGAAAAACATACAATTAATGAACAATTAGTATCATAATAAATTTTTCATTATTATTTCTAATAAAGATATACCATTTTCGATATCGCAAGAAGAATGACAAATTTTGTTTTTAGTTGATATCAAATATTTTTTTAGATGCTATTTTGAACATTTTCTGCCTTTGTTAGTCATTTAATTGAACTTGATTGTTTTTCCTGGCCAGTGGTTTGAAAACTTTTCTGTTATAAGTAAATGTTTTTTTTTTAATAATTTATTTAGATTATTTAATATTGTTTGTGTTCAACAAATACACCAGCCTTATTTGATCAGGTGAAAGCTTATTTTTTCTACTTTTAAACGTATTTTAAATTAAGCATTAAATTTCAACTCCCTAATCGTAGTCTCTAATAAGGAAAAATATATATAATTTAGAGATACAATTGACCAACCTCAATTCAATCATACCATACCAAATATCAATCATACCACTATCTAAAGAGTTTTTCAATAATAAGTGTCAGAACTTTGAAAAGTGACACAGGCAATAAAGTTTGAAATGTAAATGTCATTCGTAGACTGTTGTATTCAGTATATTATGTCAATTCGTTATGAAAAGATTCACGATTCAACAGCGTATTCAATAGCGTATAGAATTTGGAAGGTGACCTCCCACTTGGGGGAAAAATACTCTTTTCCGACAAAACGCATTTCTGGCTTAATTGGTTTTGTGAACAAACATAACTGCAGGATTTGTGTGACCACACTGATCCTCGTGTGATGTCAATCTTCAAAAAGTCACTGTTTGGTGTGGTTTTTGGACTGAAAGAGTGATTGGACCTAATTCTTTTGAAGACGGTGATTGAAATCGTGTTATTGTTAATGGTGAAGAATATATTTGGCCTGAACGGATAAATGTCGATATAAACGGTATCTTCTTTCAACAAGATGGTGTAACTTGTCACATATCTCACCAGACAATCGATTTATTGCAAGAATAGTTTCCTGGATGGGATAATTTTTGTGGGATTATTTTATGATAAATCTCTGGCTTACAGAATTCCAAGGCCAATCGCTGAGTGAAGGTTAGAGAAATTGTTGAGATGATAAATATTTAAGAAGAATGCGTACGGGACGGAACATTCTATACGAACATTTGGGCATGGGAAAGCTATCAGTGCTATGGATGCAGCGTTTGCTTACTGCAGTCAAAAACAAAATCGAGTGACCATTTCACTGCGGTGTTTAGACATGTATAGCTGCCAATCCCGAAGAATTTCTACTACAAATTTGTGACTCTTGATGAAACTTGTATTGATCACTACACTACAAAAAAATGTGTCCCAAAGTTAGCGACGACGCTTGCATCGATCGGAATGGTCTTGATCACTGTTTTCGGTTTCTCAAAACATTATATTCATCTTGTATTTGGAAAAGATAAAGGCGATTATAATCTTATACTGCATTATTGCTCAAATTTGATGAAGAGTTTATAAATAATGTGATGAAAAAAAAAGTGCTGAAAAGAAAAACCAATCGCTGCTACAACAGCGAAATATGTAAATTTGCACTACGAAGTAATGCCATCTACACGCAATTCTCTTTTCAAACAGGAATACGGCTGAATAATGGCTGACTGGAAAAAAAATCACATCAAATGAAAACATCAGAGCCAAAACAAGGGACTATTTTACATAGTTTCAGAAGTCGTACTATTTGAAAGACATAAAAAAGTTAGAAAATTGTAAAGTTGTACTAATATACCAAATTGATTGTAACATATTTGTCAAAAAAAAAATGTTTTTCAGTGAAATTTACTGGGTCGAAGCCAACTATACTTTAAAAATAACCGATATGAAATTACAGAAAAACAATGACATTGCACAGTAATATGAGTTTACCACAATTTTACCAGTGTTTATCACAATGCGTAACAAAGTTCTTTTTATAAAATGTATACAATGTTTATGCATTTTTTTAACTATTTATTAAACCGTGAAGAAATATTTTTTGCCCGGGAAATAACCAACATTAGTTTTAAATGCATTATATTGAGTTGGCAAATAATTGTTTGAACTCTTTAGAATAGTACGAAATACTTTAACACTCTCATCATCAATGGAGTTGTTATCATTTAAATATCAATGGCCGGAATAAGTCCTAAACTAAAGATACGAGGTCCCCGTACAGAGTAAAAGAAAGTTAAGATTTCAAAAACTGCTTCTGAATAGTTAATAAGCGATGGAGTCCGGCCTTTTGTGTGCATGGCCAGTTCCAATTTTTTAACATAAAGCTGTATGCGGGTGAATCAATGATTTTGTCCGACGCCTCTTTATTACCACAGTCTTAATACCACTAATTAATTTAAAAATGGAATAAAATAGTAAAAAAAAGTTATTTATTCAGTCATAAGTTCCATTCAGTCCAATATTTATAGATTATATTATAAGAAAAATAAATAGAATTATTTTTCATAATGTTATACACGTAATACATAGGATCAGGGTCTGTTTTTCTTTACACTTGTTTATAGTGTTTCAGATGATATTGAGTGCCAGCTTTCTATAAGTTTTTTGGGACGTTTTTCGACCAATTTGATCTGCTCTTCCGTTTCCTTCTGCAATGTATGAAACATTTCTAAACTGTTCGAAAACATACTAAACGTTTTGTTTCTCGCTTTATCTGTTACTTTTTAACTGACTATAGTTCTTAGGATGTTCATTTCAGTAGTGCGAAGAAATTGTTTTATTCCTTCTATTTCTGCTACATAACATAGGTAGTATATTTAACTGAGGTAGCCGATACTTGATGGAAATTTATTTTAAATAAAAAACCAAGATTAATATCTAAATTTCCACTATATTTAAAACTTGTACGTATGACAATTGTTTCGACACACAGTGTCTTTTTCAAATACACACTAAATTAAACTATTAATTATTAAATTAAAAAAAAAATTAAATTAAAAAAAAAGTTTAATTTAGTGTGTATTTGAAAAAGACACCGTGTGTCGAAACAATTGTCATACGTACAAGTTTTAAATATAGTGGAAATTTAGATATTAATCTTGGTTTTTTATTTAACATAGGAAGGGTCATTCTATTGTTTTATACATCTGTGTTTTGCCGTCTATTCGTAAGTGTTTATTTATCCAAGCTATATTCCTAAGATATCTTGCTAGTGATTCTCCCTTAAAGTATTTAGCTTCGAACGTCTTTATATAGGCCTGGAAATCTATACATATCTCTAAATAATTAAATTGCATTGTCTGTGGTATTAGGATGTCATAGATTTCCAATTTCCAGCGTTCCGTTGATATCACCAATAATTTTGTATTCGCATTTTGCCTGGGAACATTCGCCGTAAGATGGATGGCGTGAGTTGTATTGGATCGCAACTGCCTGGCCTTGGCAGTTTTCCTTTAGCCGCTTTCTTTGTATTCACATTGAGCCCGGCCGATGTTGGCCATTAGGCCAGAAACCGGTGCCAGTACGCAATTGCTGACGTTATGGTGGCGACTGAAGAGAAAAGTACAGAGCATCAGCGTGGAGTACGGGTGAAAGATCTTTGTTATTAATAGTTCTAGCTCTCTCCACAAACTTGTTATTTCATCTTATGAGAATATATATATATATATATATATATATATATATATATATATATATATATATATATATATATATATATATATATATATATATATGGAAACCAACTTACCAATCGAAAAGCTATAAGAATTATTATTTCAAGTAAATAACGGATCTTTTCAAATCGGGCAGTTTTTTAAATTCTCGAATGAAACACAGATGGCATTGTGAAATTGTCTAGGTCTAGTCTCATTTCGGAAGTTTAATAACATTTATAAAAATGTAGTCGTATACAATATGATAACGCGTTAAAATTGTTGGATTATTTTATGACAATAGGCGTTCGGTGAAAAATATTTTTAGAAAATTACGTTATATTTACAGTTTGCACAATCGTCCATCTATCAATCTAATTGTTCACAAATTTCAAGAAACTGCTTCGGTGGAAGATAAAAGAAGAGCAATATATAGTCGTAGTAGTCGTTCACAAGAGCATATTGATTTTAAAAACAATTTGGAATCCACAATATGGCGTATTTGACGAAAGGATTTAGCTCGGAAGGCATATGTGGTTTAAATATGACCGGAACTGAAGCCACTGGATCATTCAAAATGACGTGCATTTGTTAACTGGATCAAAGAACAGACGATTTTTCTCAAAAATCATCTTATCAGATGATCAGATGAAACACATTTACATCCTTACGAAACCTTTACATCCTAAATGAATCACTGTTTGGTGTACACTGTTACACTGTTGGTTGTATGGTCAGGAGATATTTGGGCCGCATTTCTATCAGAATGCTGTGAATGGTGTTCGATATTGTGAGATGATAACTGGATTTTTGTGGGCTGAATTGAATAATATCGATCTAGAGGATATGCGGCTTCAACAGAATGGCGCTACACGGCACTGTGCTAATCAAATGAGTGATTTATTGAAAGAAAAAAATCCTGAACGAATTATTGCAAGAAACTTTGATGTTAATTGGCTACCAAGATTATGTGATTTGACACCATTGGACTATTTTCTTTGGGGTTACGGGAACAGCCAGATCTAACAGAACAATCCACAATTGATTACTGAACTAAATGATGAAATTATTCGAGTCATTGATGAGATAGAGCTACGGTTATGCAAAAATGTCATCCAAAATCTCAACAAAAGAGTGGAGGTATGTGTAGCTGTAAGAGGTAGCCATTTGGCAGATATTGTTTTTCGTGTGTAAATGTCATACACTAAGCTTCAATTATCAATAACATTATCAATCAACGCAAATTCTGTGTTTTATTTAAGAATTACAAAAACCCGCTTAATTTGAAAGACCCTTTATGCATAAACGCATATTTGGTAAATAATTATGGATTATTATTTAATGAATAAACTAGAAATAAACTAATTAACATTGTTGAAACAATATTTTTACAAATTAACAATCGCACCATAGATCAGTCAAAATGAAAATGGCAACGTCGCATTGACTAATTGAAATGATCCTCACGATAGAAGAACAACACAATTTCAGGGTGTGTATTTAAATTCCATTTAAAACTAAAATTGTATTCTCTACGCGAATATCACGATATGCATTTTATTTACAGAGAAGCTGCTGTCAACCGGATTAGAAATATACAGGACGTTTCAATATGTTCGGACAAATCGGTGTCAAGCTTGCATAGACTCAAAAGGTAGACATTTTGAATATACAACTTTTCATACACTTATCACATTGAACATACTGTCTGAGTATTTATTTATTATGCTAAGTCAGGTGACCATTATGTACTACCTTACAACAGTCAAGAGACTCAGACTCGATCCCCCAGGAACTAAGCAGAGTAAGGCCAAAAGTCTTTTGGAAATCATCCTACTCTATTTATTTCCCAGTTAGCAGACTTTTTATATACTAAAATTTTATTCTAATCACAAACATGTATGAACCCTTAACGAGGTCAGGACCCCCCGACCGTTAGTACGTTAGTACGTAAATTAATTTTGTAATATTTTTTGTCGAATTTTAGTACCTATTTTTTTAAGTATCAGTATTTAATTACTTTTATATTAACAGGACTGGTTTTGTTGGCATTTGCGTTAAAAAATTTGCAACACAGAGTTGCATAATATCTTAATAAAGAATAATAACAAAATGTTAATATGGCTTAATGTTGAAATTTATGTTTCTGAGTAACTTGATTTGAATGTTGTAAACATTTCATCTTATTTTTGCTCATATGTTTTTAAATGTCCCAAAATATACAAATAAAAAATTCATGAATAACAGGAACGAAATCAGAATGTTAATATTTTATTATTAAACATTTATTCTAATCTATATTGACCAAGTCTAGTAGACGAACGAACTTAAGTAAATGTCATTATAAGATTGTGGTTAAATTTATAAGTAATCTATATATATATATATATATATATATATATATATATATATATATATATATATATATATATATATATATATATATATATATATATACATATATATATATATATATATATATATATATATATATATATATATATATATATATATATATATATATATATATATATATATATATATATATATATATATATATATATATATATATATATATATATATATATATATATATATATATATATATATATATATATATATATATATATATATATATATATATATATATATATATATATATATCAGAAGTAGTTATATAGTAGAATGTATATTTTCAGGAGTACAACAGTAAAAATTACCCAGAAAGCCAACAGCTTTTTAACGAGACTAGAAAACAGACCGCAAAAGTTATCAGACAAACTAAGAGGAAGTACATGAAGGAACAACTAGACTCTATAGAGGAGAATTTTGGAAATTATAACACGAGAGACTTTTATAGGACTTTCGCAAGACACATCCGTGAGTACACATCACAAAATCTTTGCTTCAGAAAGCAGAATGGGAGATTTGCGCTAACCAGTCAGGAGAATTGTCAGGAGCTAGTACACTATTTCTCTGATCTCCGAGCGCGACACAAGATTCCCCAAGGAATATTGTATCTATACCCACTCAGAATCACTACCACCAATACAGAAAGAGATCCACAGGCACATACAAAAACTGAAGAATAAAAGGACATCCGGTAAAGATGGTATCACTGCGGAACTATTGAAAAACCTCCGACCAAACTCAGTGCGGGAATTGCGCAAATTTTCACGAACATCTGGTAAACAGAAAAATTACCAGAGGAGTGGCAATGTGCTCTTATACACCCGCTGCACAAGAAAGGAGACAGAACAGATGTGAACAACTACAGATGAATCTCCTTACTACAAATCACTTACAAAATCCTCTCAGCATGCCTTCTCCACAGGAACAACTAGAACACAAAATTGGCGAGTACCAGGCAGGCTTTCGCCCTGGTCGCTCAAGCACTCAACAAATCTTTAACCTAAAAACAATACTGAAATACAAAGCTATTAGGAACGTCCCGATCATCTGCACGTTCGTGGACTTCAAGAAAGCATACGACTGCATTGACCGAAAATATCTGTTCAACATCCTAGAAGAACAAGGACTCGGTCCCAAAACAATACGATTGATCAAGCAGACACTGACCGACACAGTCTCTAAAGTGAAATTTATGGGAGAAATTTCCGAACCCTTGCTGATTAAAACCGGAGGAACCAAGGAGATGGGTTATCCCCACTCTTCTTCAACCTGGTCCTGGACAAAGTCATAAGAGAATGGGAAAATTAACTGCAAAATCAAGGACACTGGAAACCAATATGACTCGGACGAACCAAAAACAATCTCATGTCTAGCCTTCGCGGATGACCTAGCCATACTCACAGACAATGAATCAATGGCAATCAAACACATAGAAGTCCTCAAGGAATGTGCAGAGAAAGTTGGCCTACAAATCTCCTTTCAAAAAACCCAATTAAAAATTAGATGTCCAAAATTTGAACACCAAATACGACAAAATGAATAGGGTCACTCACAATACCTGGGCGAGATCCTCGATTCCACAGGAGGAGAGAAGATAGCCCAGAAGACTCGATTACAGAAGATGAAGAGGGCATACGGTAAGGCACACAATATCTACAATAAGAAATACATATCCACACACACACACAGATATATATATATATATATATATATATATATATATATATATATATATATATATATATATATATATATATATATATATATATATGAAAAACAGAAATTTTTCATCCGTTCTACCACGTACCTCTGCTCGTCTCAAATCAGTCGCAATCGACAAGTACCTCCCAGGACCGGTTTCTGGCCTCACAGCTGTTATCAGCTGGGCTCGATGTATATATATATATATATATATATATATATATATATATATATATATATATATATATATATATATATATATATATATATATATATATATATATATATATATATATATATATATATATATATATATATATATATATATATATATATATATATATATATATATATATATATATATAAATATATATATATATATATATATATATATATATATATATATATATATAATATATATATATATATATATATATATATATATATATATATATATATATATATATATATATACATGAACTGCCCATCTCCATTTCAATCGCCTTACTCTTCCAATGATGTCACAGACTTTCGTTTGTTCCCTGATCCATGCGCAGGACTTTCTGTCTCGTCTTGTATTACTAAGCATACATCTTTACATTCCCCTCTGTGCTACCCGTTTGCTAAGTTTTTGAATTGATTGGGATGTGACTGTGCAGGTTTTACTTCCGTATTTTATAACGGGTAGAACGCACTGATCGAAGACTTTTCTTTTCAGGCAAAGTGGGAGTCTGCTCTTAAACACAATGTTGAGCCTGACAGCCACATTTAACACGCCGTTCCACTTCCCGGGCGGTATTCCCCTCCATTATAATCCTCTGCCCAAGATATATAAAGCTGTCCACAATATTCAAATCCCTGCCTATACTGAAATTCTTCTGTCCTGAGCGAAGTTATTGAACATAACCTGACTCTTTTTCACGTTTATTTTCAAGCCAAATGGTTCGCCAGCCCTTTGCAGTTCTTGTATGCGTTTTTGCAGCTCCTCTGGGTCTTGTGAAAGGAGAACGATATCATCTGCAAATCTAAGATGGTTTAAGTTTGCACCATTGATCTTTACACCATCCTGTTCCCAATCTAGTTTGCGGAATACTTCTTCAAGGCCGGCCGAGAAAAGAATATGCGATATTGCGTCACCCTGCCGTACACCTCGTTCTAGATTAATTCCCACTTCAAGATCATCAAGGTGAATTGTGGCTGTAGCTCCATCATATATCTATCCTAATTGGTTTACATATGCTTTATCTACCCCTTGGCTAAGCAGTGCATCCATTATTGCATGCTTCGAGATGAAGTCAAATGCTTTTTCGATAAAAGCCAAGTACAGTGGCATGGTGTATTCGTTGTGCCTTTCTATGGCCTGCTATACAACCTGGATGCGATCCATTGTACTGAATCCACTTCTGAATCCTGCTTGTTCTCTTGGTTGTGTGTCATTCAGTTTTTTTAATATTCTTTTAGAAATTATCTTAGTGAAAACTTTGTACATTACCTATAGGAGGCTTATTGGACGGTGGTTCTTTAAATCTTCCTGTGCCCCTTTTTTATGCAAAAGGATCACTTCTGCATTTTTTCATAAGTCAGGTACTTTTTGTTCTTTGAGGCATTTTGAGTATAATTTTGCCAGTGTTTTCTGTAACGTCCGACTACCAGCTTTTAGCATTTCGACAGTTACACTGCCTTCGTTCCTAGAGCCTTGCCGTTTTTCATCGATTCTATAGCATTTGTTACTTCCTCCACTAGAATATCTGGCATTTGTTCTTTCGTGGGTATTGTTGTCTTTGATTGATTCTGATCTTCATGTAACTGGGAATAAAATTTTCTGACAATCTCTAACACTAGAGGTGTTGTCCTCTCTGATACGTTTTCTTATAGTTTTGCAGAGCTCAGTGTACTCGACCCTGCCAAACGGACTACCAGCATTTCTCATTGCCTGCCGTTTCATCATTAATTCAATAGTCTCACTGGAGATTTTTGTCTGAGACATTTTTCTTTTGGTGCTATTGCATAGTTCCACTTCCTCCAGATCTTGTAACACAGCAAACCGGTTTGACAAAGCAATCTCAAAATCGCTTCCTCTCTCCAGCAGTTTCCCAGAATCCACTATGCCCTTCTTTGAACTTACCATTCTTTCGCGTTCTCTTCGACAGTTAATCCTAAGTTTTGCTCGTACCATTCGGTAGTCACTTCCAATATTAAAATTGTTAAAGAGAGTACAATTGGTAAATATTGTTTTATCCTAGGTCATGATGTTGGCAATTTCACTTGTGAGCCCAGATGGACTTTTCCAAGTCCATTTTCTGGTGATATTTTCCTTATAGAACGAATTCATAATACATAGTTCTTGTCCTTCAGCAAAATGAACCAATCTATCACCTCTATTATCTCGCTCACCAGTTCCATATGGGCCAGTTGCATTTACATCAGTTCTTGTGGTTCCAATTCTAGCATTCTGGCATCACCCATCAGGATTTTTTTATGTACATTTCGCCTTGTATAAAAATCACTGGGCCACATCATCATAAAATTCCTCAATTTCCTCATCCCTGCATCCTTATAGTTGGTGTATAAACATGGACGATTTAAAGCCTAAACTTTTTATTCAGCTGAATGACGCATTGGGCCAGTCGATCAGATGTACTTTCAATTTTTACTACACCGTCCTTCAGCTTTGGATTGAGGAGGAATCCAATTCCGCCACATCGGGCATTTTCCGTACCTCGAGTGTAAAGTACGTGTTCAGTTGGTTCCACTTTGATTAACTGTTCGCCGTTTCTTCGTGTTTTACAGAGCCCAATAATATCCCAATATATGTTGTCAAGTTCGATTAACAGTTCTTGCAATGGGGCCTCCATTTTCATAGTCCGTATATATAGTCCGTATATTTAGCGTTGCAATGTCAAAAATCTAATGGCTGTCTGATCTAACTCGGTGATTCTTAGCACCCTCTGCCTAGGTAGTTGCCCCTTGACCTCCAGGGAATGAGGGCCGTGTTTGAGGTTGTACTGTCATATATATATATATATATATATATATATATATATATATATATATATATATATATATATATATATATATATATATATATATATATATATATATATATATATATATATATATATGTATATATATATATATATATATATATATATATATATATATATATATATATATATATATATATGTATATGCTTGTTTATATAGTGGATTCGGATTACTTTTAATAGATAGCGTTCATGGCGGACCTATCGTCTAAGATAATAATATATTAGAAGGTATTCCAATCCTACAAGGGACGATGGGAAATGTGTCAAACCTTACCGCCTTCCGTGCATCCAAGGCATCAATTTAAACTTTTTATGGTGTGCCGACTTAACAGTTTGGGATGCAAATCCTGACCATTGTTATAATTTTTTTGTTCAAAAATAGTGTTAAAATTATTCTATTATTAAGTAAAATAAAGAATGTGTCATTCATCATACACATTTGTTTTTTAATTGAAAAAGCCTGCAATAATTCTAATTATGTAATATATTCATAAAATATAAAAAAAGGCAGTAACATTAAAGAATCAATATACTTACCTGGTTGTACTGTTATATCTTTAGCTAAGAATATCGTTTACAGCTCGCAATTAAAACGCTTTTAGGATTTTTCAATTAAAAATAAACGTGTATGATGTATGACGAACATTTTTTTTATTTTACTAGTTATTTAGCACTAGAGACTGAAAAAATTTCTTGAAACTTAATAAAATTAATAGAAATTAATAAAAGAATAATTTCAATACTATTTTTGAAGAAAAAAAATAACAATAGTGAAGATTTGAACCCCAAACTGTTAAGTCGGCACGCCATAAAAAGTTTAAATTAATGCTTTGCATATGCTTGAGATGGCGCCACCGCTTGACACATTCCCATCGTCCTTTGCAGGATTGGAATACCTTCTTATATATTATTTTACCATCGTCTATTGTTTTTGTATTTAGACATAACCACAAATTTTAGCATCACTCGAGGATTTAGTTTGAGGTTTTCAATATTTTAAAATTCTCATTGACATATTTGAATGACTGTAAAAAAATTTCATGTCGTTTTAGAGTGTTCATTACAATGCCGAGGAGAAAACGAGCTGACATAGGTTGTCGAAGTTAGTCAAATGTGCGACCAGATACTTCTCGTGCAAACCGCACTAGACCAGAGAGCGACAGATAATAATAATAGTCTTATTGGTATGTCCGAATCGCGTTCGAGTGTGACTGAAAATGAACGACAAGTGGATAGATTTAGAATGCAATGAGTTCATGCACATCAAACATAACAACAGTGAGCACGACACAATGAACATGAGCGACGACGTAGTGCTCCCGTGAACCTGAACCGAGCCGCATTCCATTACGATCCGGAAATTGGTTACGGTGCGGACAGATCAGTAACAATTGGAGAAATGTCAATCGTTTGTCCGTATTATAAGGTGTTGAAATACAACGGTGAATCTCTTGGATTATGTTGTGTGGGTGGAAACGTGAAATTGCCACAATTGGTCCCACCACCAGACCTATTACGCTTATTAGTTTCTGGGACGGGAAATAATTCTACCTATTGCTTGGCCAACATTTCATTCCGGGACAGTTGTTTTCCTTCAAATCAGTCGACATAGTTATAAACCAGGATGAGGTAGTCAACTCTCCCACAGAATTTTTGAATTTGCTGGAATTGTCTGGACTGCCACCTCACAATTTGCAATTAAAAGTAGGCCCAGTCATCATCATGTTGCGTAACATTAATCAACCTCGATTATGCAATAGAACGAGACTGGCTGTGAAAAAGCTAATGAATAACGTCATCGAGGCAACGATCATCAAGGAAAAATACAAATGAGAGGATGTTTTGATTCCGCGTATCCCGATAATTCCAACGGACCCAGAACGAAATTCAAACCATACACGATGCAGCCAGTAGTCTCAATGAATTGGAGTTGGAAGGTTGATTAGGCTTGATAAACGCTGATCAAAAGTTATAATCAAATAAATTGTAGGTGATACGAAGTTCACCGGGTCATCTAGTTTTTCAATAAATGTTTTAAACGTAACAGCAGCAACACTAAAATGTAAATATTACTTATAGTTGTGTAACTTATAGTTACTGCTGTGTTTAATATTTTGTATAAGTTCACCATGGAAAGGCACGATTCAACAATTTTTTCTGACGAAGTACACTTCTGGCTTAATATGGTTTGTGAACAAACATAACCGTAGGATTTTTGCCTACGAAAATTCTCAACTGATTCAAGAGTTACGTCTTTGTCCTCAGAAAATTCCTGTTTGGTGCTATTTTTGGGCTGAAAGAGTGACAGGTCTTTATTTTTTTAGACGATAACGGCAATCGTGTTACTGTTAATGTTGAGCGATATAGGAATATTTTAACAGAATATCTTTGGTCTGAACTGATAAATGTGGATATAAAATTCGTTCTTGTTTTCTTTCAACAAGCCTTGTTTCACACCTTCAAAAACAATCAATTTATTATCAGAAAAGTTTTCTGGATGCATTATTTCGCGAAATGGTAATGTCAACTGGTCACAAAAATTATGCGATCTAATACTTTTGGGTTATTTTTTATCGGGGTTATGTTAAATCTGTGCTTTACCTTAATAAAGCTAGAATAACTTATTACCTTAATCGTAGCATTCAGGCTACAAAATAACCACGCGCACCCCCACCACATAACCACGTAGCATAATATACGCGATATGTGTGAAAGAATAATCGAAAATTGGGTCATCAGAATGCATTCCACTAGACAAAGTCGAGGGGGACATTTGAACGACATTATTTTCAAAACCTAATGCCATTATTTGTTCTTCAAGATAAATTATAAATTACGGGATTATCTATTATTTAAAGTTCTGACACTCTTATTGGACAACCATTTATATTCCTTTTGTTTAATCCATGTTTATTTGTTTGCCTTTGAGCATTAATGGGGATGGAATAAATCTGATGATGAATTCTAATATGTAGGGGAAGGACGAGAATGTAAACATTGTTTATTTTGAAATAGGGAAATTAATAGTACTGACTTATTTAGATCATTCGCTTCAGTTAGATCCAGAAACGTTTACCGATTTACAGAACAGTTATTAAAAAAAAGCTATTACTTTTCCTAAATATAAGTTGTTGTCTTTTGTAATAGGTGTTTCGGTTAAGGGGATATTCTAGTATAGAGGCACGAATTTCGGACGTTTTTCGAGCTCTGTAAAAAAAAAACAAAGAATATTTTTACTATCCGTTTTTTTATCATTCATTTATATTTTAAAATGCATAAAAATTAAAAAAAAAAAATAAAAACTCAAAACTCGAAAAGTTATCGGTTGGTAAAGTGGGGCGTCCAAAAATAAAGAGATGTTCTGGTGTGCATGGTTCCACCCCTTCTGGTCATCTGAAAAAAAATCCAACGGATTCTTAATCAGTAAAGATGTCGCTATCGCCCCTACCTCGAAGAAGTAAAAAAAAAACTTTTTTCACAACATTTTCACGTTTTTTTAACAGTTAATTTTTTTTTTAAAACAGTAAAATTAAAAATTTTAATTTTAATCTGCGAACTGACATAGAGGAATGTATAGAGAAGGTTCACACAAAATTGCAAATAAATCGGTTCAGTAGAACTTGAGATACTGGTCATAACGATTTAGATGCCGCGTCACTAAAATAGCTATATTTCCGAAAATAATTTGAATTTCGAAAAATCTTCTTAAAGGCATATTTTTAAAGATTTAAGCTTTGAAAATATGCAAACCAAAAAACGATTTTTTTTTAAATTCTAGACTAGAATACCCCCTTAACTCTCAACAGAAGCACTGGATAAGGGATACCCAGGGGTGAATTAAAAGTGTTTTTCCTTTATAAATGGTCCCGTTGAGGGGATGACTTTGAGTGGTGGAAAATTTTTTACTATTCCCACTACAGATCCCCCACTATAGCCATCTTAAGATGTGAATACTAACAAAAATATAAGCGACCGTAGTCAGTCTACATATGGTATACGCCACCCAGTGCTGTTGTTGTGTCAGTGTTTTGTCAATATATAAAAACCGTTAAATACCGTTTTTGCGCAAATAGTGTGCTTTTTACACACAATAGTTTTTTTCGATCTTGACGGAATTTGTAAGCAAATCATAAATATCATATTTCCTATAGTATTTTTATTGAAAACTTTGATTTTTATTTTTTTTAACATTTATTTATCGGTTTCTTTCATTTTCTATTTAGCTCAAAACGAACACGCGTACTCGTTGAAATAGAAGCGTTATATGAGGCAGCTGATCTTTTCGACGACAAAGGCACTGAAAGCGAGACCGAATCGGTTTTTGAAGAGCATTATACCAGTGATTTTACCTAACTAAATAAATATTTTTTTTAAATAAAGCTAAATTATGTAATAAGTATCTGAAAGTACAGTAAGTCCCCTTTTAAATGCCGTTGGAAGAAAGTTTTTATCTATTAATTTTGCCTAGATAGTTTGAATAGAACACCTTATTTTAACATTTTTTTAAAATTTTTCTGATTTTTTCTATCGTATTAGGAATACTATTATTTTCTGGAACATTCTATAGATATAGTATTTTTCTATACTGATTGAGGTTTAAATTAAAAAAAAATATTATATTGGATAATGTAATCAAAAGATATTAATAATCAAAAACATACGGTATGGCATACCCATATGCTCCTGAATCGAGAAGCACAGAAGTGCTTCTCTTGAGGGTAATATCATTTTTTGTCGCAAAAATTAAGCGTTTGTTTTCACAACAAAATTAATCAATTACAACAATCTTTCTGTCAAATAATGGACTCCGTATAAAAAGAACTTTTGGTTTTTTATGTTAACCATTCATCAAGTCAAATTTTCACTTCTTTGTAAAAATGTAAGTGTTGTTCTGAAAGTCCTATTCCAAACAATTTTTACAGATTTTGCAACATGGGGTCGAGCATTGTCATGTTGAAAAATTACTTTATCGTGTCTTTGGACGTAGTCAAAAGACTCTGGTCGTTTTTCCTTCAATGTTTGGTTCAATTTTATCAATTGTTGTCGGTATCGACCACCAGTAATCGTTTCACCAGGTTTCCGTAGTTGGTAATATACAGCTCCCCTACTATCCCACCAAATCCACAGCAAAACCTTATTTGAATGTATATTGCGAACTGGTTGTGATGTTGAAGGCTGGCCTGGTTCGACCTATGATTTTTTGCACTTTGGATTGTCGAAATAAATCTAATTTTTATCACCTGTCACAACTCGAGGTAAACAATCTTTCTTTCTGTCTAGCAAGCAAAATTTTACAATTGGTTTTTCGCCTTTCAATGTCGCTTTCCTTCATTTCACATGGAACCAATTTTCCTTCCTTCTGAATTTCTTCTAATGCATGTAGGCGTTCAATGTTTCTAAAATTGTTTCAACGAATGAGTTATCCAATAATGCTTGCAAATTTTTATCTTCAAAAAATTTCGGCTGTCCTAGACGCTCCTTGTCTTTTATATCAAAAACCACCACTTTTTAAGCTTTTAAACAATCGTCTACAAGTTTTTTGTGTCAAAGCATCCCAGTTTTTTGAGCTCCAACCAACAGTCGATAACTTTCAGCAGCCGCTTTCTTCAAATGAAAAGAAGCTTATTAAACTTCGCCTCAAAATGTATTCTTTCTGGTATATAATTCGACATATTGAAATCCATGAAAAATTATGTTTTTTGTACAATGACAATTAATAATGAACTGGCTTTTGACGGCATATCTCTAAAACACCATAGATTTCATTAGTCTATACCAAAGGTCTTCAAACCACGACCCGCGGGTCAAATCCGGTCCACCAGTGTCATTAGTCGGGCCCTGGACTAGCGAATTTAGCAAGCGTATGCTCGTTTAAGGAGCGTACTCGTTTTGTTTAGGCCGTAGTTTTGAAATTATAGATAATGACAGGAAAATTAAAACGGTTTTGGCCCTTGTAACTTACTGGAGTAATCAGTATAGCCCTAGGGCTGGAAAGTTTGGGGACTCCTGGTCTATTCGAACAAATATATTCGTAACACCATCTTTTAACAAAATCGACATTATTAACAAAAACTGTATCGAATTTTGTTAGATATTTTTACTACTATCACAAAACAACTCGTTTTTTACATTGTATATAAACAAGTTGCTATAGAAAAGAGGCGCTCTAAAAACCCCTTTTATTAATAGATGGGGCTATTCAGGGATCAATAATTTCAAATCTGAATTTAGAATTAGGATTAGAAACAATATTTTTCACCCAGGAAAGAACTATAAACCAATATTTATACATATGCTTTGGGTTCGCGGCATTGAATCTACATCTCGTTTTATAGTGATTTCTAATAATTTTAGTTCTTTACTTTTTTTTTCTTTTTTCGTCGTTTCTTTGTTTCTTTGTTCGTTCTTTGGTTTTCTTTTTGTTGTTGTTCATTACAGCTATAAGCGTGTTAAAATTTAATAAGAGATTTTATCATGTAACCCATTACATCAGGCGCGAATCCCGGTTTTACTTATAATTCTGGGTTACTCGTAGATGCATCAATCAGTTTTTGGAGTTTATTGCAGAATGAAACAGCACTTATCAGATGATTGAGGGAATGGGGTGGAAACAACATAGGAAGTAGAACTCATCTAGTATTCCTTTAAGGTCATTTGTAAGTCCAAATATGCCAAAATGGAGTTCCGAAATCAGTTATTTTATCAAATCAATATCTTCGAAATATTACCGCGAATGACGCCACGTTTCAATAAAAAATGTTGATCCCTATATTGCAGCGGTTATAGTACATCATCAATAACTTCCCTTGGCCAGGATGGGTCCCGAAACACCATTAGAATTACTTGGTAATGGTAATGGTAACCCATTTCCCCTCAAAATAATGTGACTTTTTTAATAGAAGCACTAATTTTAAACAAAACTAAATAATTCAATAAGCATTTTTTGATTTACACTGTATAATACAGCAAATCGCCAAACTACAGAGCAACTGTATTTAAATAGATATAACTAATATCCACAAAAACATAAAGACGACTCAAGAAAAACATTGGCAGTTGAGATAAACAGAACTGCCTTTGTTTATCTACAACCCGCTCGGCAACAAGGGCGGTATACTGTGCGAGGGGAATAGAAGATGAGCACCGAGAGAAAAAAGTCGGTAAGGTAGCGGGAGAAGTAGTGGAGAGTGTAATCAAAAAACATCTGGGAAAAAGCAGGCTAGTTTTTAGAGCAAATTCGCATGATATGCACATACTTTTAATTTTTTTTAAGTTTTGCATTAGAATTTTGTGGAATACTAGATGTAAAATTGATTTCAAGAAATGCATTGAAAATATAAATAAAAAATGTGAAAAACTAGTATGAAAAATAGACACAAATTTTCAAAAATTAAAAAATGTCTGTGTTTAGCCAAGATCAATATGTGAATTTTCAATGCGTGTAAAATAATAGACTTCTTTGTCTATTCATCTTTTTTGCTGCTATTTTTTGGGTCTAATATATACTTAATTTCTTTTCAATATATTATGCTTTCTTAAGTTAATTCTTTCACACGCACTGAAAATACCAAGTGCGATCTTGGCGACCATGGGTCCATAATTGAATTAATTGCCAATCTGATAATGCTTTTATTTGTTCTCTGATCCATGTGACGGTTTTTCTATCCCGCTTTGTTATGCCAGGTATACATCTTGCCATACTCCTCTGCGCTACTCGAAGTTTTTGAACTCATTGTGATGTGAGCCCTGATTTTGCTACCGTATATCATAAGGGGCAGGATGCGCTAACCGAAGATTAGCGATCACTTAGATTAGATTTTTCTTCAGGCAAAGTGGAATTTTGTTCTAAAACATCATATTGAGCCTACCAAATGCCCGCCAGCTACACTTAACATGCTGTTCAACCTCCCGGGCGTTATGGTATCCCCTTCCATTGAAATTCTTTGCCCAAGATTCCTGATGTACAACATCCACATTCCGTCTTAAAATAGAAATTCTTCTATCCTGAGCAAATTTATTGAACATGATCTGACTCTTTTTTCACCTCTTTTTCTTCATCCAAGCACAGTGGTATGGTGTATTTCTATGGTCTGCTGGATAGCCTGGGTGTGATCCATAATTTTTTAATGCTAAGTCTATTATTTTGAAATTTTCTGTGCATCTAAGTGTTGTTTAACACTTATCTCGATATCTAAAAATGTTTACATCGCAGTTCATAAATGAATTATCATTACTGTACAGCTATGCCGACATCTGATAATGTACTTTGGCAATTTAGAACGTTGCTCTTGTGTTCTCTTTGTAATGGCATATCTAAATGAATTAGCTGTTGTTAAAATTGTTACTTTAGCTAACTAGGGTCGCAGACAAGAACATATTCATAAATGCTGAGAATACATCAATCGACGGTCTCTCGTGTAGTAAGACGGTACAAGGAGATAGGGGAGCACAGTCGGCTATCTGGACAAAGTCGTAAACGGTGTACGACGCAAATAGCGATCATACCGCTATTTACAACTTCAGTCATTACGAAATTGCATATTTACAGCTCCGCATCTCAAATATATGTTGCTGAATGCAAGGAAAAATAATGTTAGTGCAAAAACAGTAAGAAAAAGGCTAAAGGAAGTTGGTTTAAATCCCAAACGTCCAACCAAAGTCCCTCGGCTTCTCCCACATCACCAAACCACTCGGTTACAATTTGCACGATACCATGCTGATTGGACACACGAATAGAACAGTGGAAGCCAATGGACGTGATAGAGTCTATGTTTTCTATAAAAAAAACTGGTGAATGATATGCTGCGTGTAATCTCATGCAAACCACGAGTTTCGATGGAGGGTCTATTATACTAAGGGGAGACATCAGTTGGGAAAGTCGTAAGGCGACTGTTGAGGTGAATGTAAGATTGAATGCAGACTCGTCCATCCGCAACATCATTGAATAACATGTTCTACCATACGGTGGCTTTAGTATGGGTTTTATGGTTATTTTTGCTAATGCACGATAATGCTCGTGCACATTGTGAACGAGCATTAGTGAACGAGCAGTGAAACAGTGTTTCAGTACTTACAGGAAGTCGAGATTGCGTCGTTTGACCGCCCACCTTTAAGTCTCGATTGAAATCCCATCAAACACCTATGGGGCATTCTCAAACATCGTATACGAGCTCAAAATCCAGCGCCTAATTTATGATAACATTACGAATCGCCGTTCAGGAAGAATGAAATCAAATGCCACAAGAAAGCATAAACGGTCTAATGCGAAGCAGGGCCAGTTGGATGCGAGCTCTAATTAGAGCTTGAGGGGGAAACACCCAATACTGATAGCTAATAATGTTAAATTGCCACTTTTATTGCTCTTTCAATTAAATGTTATAACATAAAATATACTCTGTTTCATGTCATCAGCCACGAATATTTTCTATTTTCTACATAGAACACTTCGAAATAACAGACTTAGTAGTAAAAATTACAGAAATGTTATGGACAAATTTAAAATAGAACCATATAAAAAATATGCAATATTTTTGCCCAACACTATATATGGTGCCGGTATCATCCTGGTACGGCTATGGACTTTTCTATAATTTACCCGAGTATAATGGGGTACATTGTATAGGAATGGATTGGTTAGTCCTTAAAGAACGCTAGATCGTTAATATGACTAAACATATATATATATATATATATATATATATATATATATATATATATATATATATATATATATATATATATATATATATATATACAACATGACTTCAATCGAATATGTAACACCTAGAATGTTAGACGGGGTGGCTTTTTGAGCCCACTCTAGATATTACAATTATCAACGAATTGACCAAGGAAATACATTCAACCAATCCAGGAGCTAGAGTGGGTGTGCATAAACTAGACAATTGATATGTGCCAACTGGACAATTGATACGTGTCAGTTGAAACGTGACTATTAATAAGAGTACTTATTTATGACGGCGATCCGGTGTTGAGAGAAACAAAAGTACAATTGCAAAAATCTTAAAATGCGTGAAACAAAATGTTTTCTAAAAATGACCAAAATATAAATAAGGAATAAGTGGATAAGGAATTGAAAAATCTTAATATCAAATTGAACAATATAAAAATTAAATATATTGCTAAATTTAAAGAACTTGAGGTCACCTTGGAGCAGAAGGTAAATGGAAAATGTAATCTAACAGTAGAATAAATAATGTGACTAAAGCTTTTTATGAAATGTACAAACCCTTTTTCTGTGAAACGGAAATTTCTAAAGAAATCGAAGTTAAAGTTTATAACTCGGTAACAGTGCCAGTAGTATACAATGACGAAATCATTTATCTAAATGGATCAATTTAGTATGCGTTATTTAGATTAGAGCTAATCTAAATGAATCTTATTATAAGGAGAGGTAATAATGCCCATGCGTTCATTTAAATAATTGGAAACATTTGTTTATAAATATTTAGCAGTTTTTAGTACGTGGAATAAAACATTTCTACGAATCTTTTCCTAGAAATTGGACATTTTCTTACAGTTTTAAATTAAAAAACAAAAAATATACAGTTTTATTGATGTAACACAGTTATCAAGGAAAAACAATTATCTTTTTCGTTAAAAAATAATTTACTTTGGAACATGCTTATAATTTGCAATATATTATGATGAAATGTTATTGGTTTTTAAAATAAAACATTATGATCTATGTAACCATTCATTTTAATAGTTAATATTAATTCTTTTATAAAGTAAATTATTAAAATGAACGTCAACTACTAGGTACAAGGAAATCTTACAAAAGTATATTTTTTGTAAGGCCAATTCATTGTATCCTATTGGAAATTGCTATTTCAGTAATATTTCAAGTAACATAATATTTTTCGGTTTAACGATTCAGTGCAATCGGCTAAATTTATTCAGGGCTAGTGCAAAATGAATTGTCCTATTTATATACTATGTACATTATGACAACCTGCTTTTCCGGACTTAAGTTCTTTAGATTACTTTGTGTGAAGCGAAATGAAATATTGATTGGATAGTAAAAAAGGATATTTTAAAGACGTGGATAAAAATACAACTCAAAGACAGTATTAAACTTTACTATTATAAGAGAAATATCTAAAAAAAGTAAAACAGAATAAAGTAGGAGATATTGAATGTTTATTATAGTTTTGTTTCAAGAAGTACTTATTAATAAAACAGAAATAAAACCGTTGCATGTTGTAATAAAGCAAATGCATGTTAATTTGGCTTTTTAATGGTGAGGGAATCGTCCATAGAGACGTTTTTGAAAGACCTAGACAAAGGGGTCCCTTACCTAAAACCGGACATGAACACCTGGGTTCTGCATCACAACAATACGCCTTGACACACAGCTATTTCAGTTCATGAGTTTTTGGCAAGTAAAAATATCGCTGTGTCCCCTGTATTGTACAAACCGTCTCCAGCACTACACATCGCTCCCAAAGTAATTACTTTTAAAGAGACAACGTGTAATTAATATTTCTGTTGAATAAAAAATTACATAGCTGGACATGATTTTTGTAACATTGATGAGAATGTTCTTTTTGCGTTTCATGTAGGTAGTTATTAAAACACAATATCACATAAATGGCCTAGCACGTCCCATTTGATCTGCTTCTCTTTTATATCATAGGCTAATTGAAATTATTTGTACCTAACTTTGGATAGACAATGTAGGAATTACCACAAGACCGTAGAGGGGGTATTTCCATGGTATTCTACGAACCTTTAAGGGCAGTTTTTATTGCTTTCTATAGTTTAGTTTGTTTCTGTCTCGTTTACACTACATTCAAGTATATAAGTCGATTAATGGCAAGTTCTAATCGTCAATTTTGCAAAAATCCAGTGGATAAGTTTTATTATATACGCGCCAATTTATTTTAAAGCTTTATATCAAGCAACATATTAACAACAAGCTCTATATCCGAGGAAGTCAAAAAAGCCTATCTTTTGTATTTGAAGTGCAAAATTGGAGATCAAGATAAAAGTTGGGCTCCTCATGTTTGCTATGTGAATTGTCACGTAGATTTAGTGCAGTGGATGCATTGCAAGAAAAATTCTATACCTTTTGCTATTCCTATGCTGTGGAGAGAACCTACTGACCTTGTAAGCGATTATCACTTTTGTATCACTAAAACAACATTTAAAAAAAGCAAAGGGATAAAATTCAATATCCAAATTTGCTTTCTGCACTTAGGCGAGTTCATCATAGCCAGGAACTATGGACTCTTCCTGAGAACACAATTTAATAACTCAGAATGAATTAAATGATTTGGTACGCAACTTGGGATTGTCAAAACAAAAATCTGAACTTCTTGATTAGACACCTCAACAGTGGAACCTCTTAGATAAAAATGCAAGTGTTTCATTTTACCGAAAATGGACTGTAACATTTTCCAGTTTTTATAAAATGGAAGGATCGTTATGTGCCTGTTGTGGTATTGATGGTTTAATGAATGAGCTTAATATGGAACATGGGTTTTACAAAGTATTTTGTGTTTTTTGTGCCTATGGGATAATAGGGCAACAAAAGAACATTACTGTAAGAAAGATTGGCATCATAGAACTTCTTTTGAACCTAATACTTCAAATATAAAATATGCTCTCATTGTTAACCCAAAAAAGTACTTCTTCCGCCCAAAGATTTCACTTGCACATGATACTAAAAAAATAATAATAGACTCTCTGTACGCCTGCGAGGTATGGACCGAATTAGTAATCAATGTCTTTTGGTGGCAATGTATAAAGTTTCACCGTTTCGCGAACTGTATGTTTCAGTCCAAGTCTCATTAAATTATTTCTGATCCTAATGTGATATCCAAAGGTCTTACTGTTTCATGAAAATTTAAACCTCCATTTTTGAAACCAATAGCTCGACCAGAACTTGTGGCATTTTATCACTTTTAACAGAATCTCAGGAGTACTGCTTAACTTATTAGCATACGAAAATATCTCACAATATGATAAACATATTTTTTTAATCGGTTGTTTCAACAGATAACTAAGAAAATATCAGTTAAAAGGAACAGAGATACACGACCCGTAAAATCAATTTCGGGGCAGGCTCTGACCACACTCTCAGAATAACTCAAAATATGACAGGGGCATTTTTAAAAGAAGTTGCGTGGACCACTACAAATCGAACAAGATGATGAATTACGGGGTCAGAACAACCAGAATAAAAACAAGTAAGCAGGCAGCTTCCCATTAACTACTGTGATACACCTTCTAAAACTTAATTCAATGAGCTAGAACAGCATTAAAAACAACAATCTAGGACTATATCCAGACAAATATCCCGGGCTGGATAATATATAAGTAAAATTGTTCAAGGTAGACCCGAGGCCTTGTCTTTGACATAACTTGAAGCAGAGTAATGTTTCGAATTGCTACAACCCTTAATAAAACAGATGTGGGAACCAAACAACATTCCCGATGATTATGATTAGGACTAATAATTAAATTACCAAAAAAAGTAGACCTACGCATTTGCAACAATTAACGTGGTATAACGTTAATAAACATAATGATCAAAGGAGCAATCAAAGGCGTATCAAAAAACAAATCATTCTAACGAGATTAGTAAGACATGTAGAACCAAAAATGCTTTCAGGTCAAGTAAGCTTTAGATCAGGTTATTTGTGTACTGATCACATAAACACTGTTAAGATAATACTAGACCAGTCAGCTGAATGGAGATCGCTACATTACTTATTATTAATTGACTTTGAGAGAGTATTCGACAGCTTAAACCACCCTACCGTATGGACACTTTTAAATCTAAAAACAAATACCTGAAAAAATTATACGTCATATTCGGGAAATGTATAAGAATGCTCAGTGTTGTGTATATATAAGCGATAAAGAATCCTATCGTGGATATAGAAACCCACCTCTTTTCAATGTTCTGCTAGATTAGAGCCTTAAAAATCAATGAATCCGGCCTCCAGTAGACCCTCAATTCTAACTTGACGGACCTTAATATGCGAATGACATATGTCTTAAGTTATATCATCAGACTTATTATTATTAACTTACTAGCATACGAAAATATCTCACAATATGATAAACATATTTTTTTAATCGATTGTTTCAACAAACGGCAACACCAGATAACTTTATCAGATAACTAAGAAATTATCAGCTAAAAGGAACAGAGATACACGACATATGCCTTAAGTCATATCATCAGACTTGCAACAAACGCTCAAAAAGTATGCCTGGAAATTAATATAATACCTAATCGCTGAAAATCAACACTAGAAATTTGAGTTCATTCATTCTCAACAGATCACTCATCTTTACATACTTGTAGGTAGGTGCAGATCATGGGCAGAATACAAATCAGAAGTAGAATACGAAAAGCTCCAGGACTTTTGGAGTGCTGGCACTTATGTGGAGATCATAATATTCGACGCAAGCAAAATTCCGCATATTTACAACCAGTATTAGGCCCTCTCTTGCTTTACAGGTGTCAAACGTGAAGATAATAATAAATAAACTTCAGTTCTTCACAAATCATTTTTTGCCAAAAACACTCCGAATATTCTGGCTGGACAAGATTCGAAACGAAGATTTGCTCCATCTCACAAATGAAAAGAAAATTGAAAATAAAATATAACTTCATAAGTGGCGTTGGATTTAGCATACACTCAGAACGCAAACCAAAAAAAATGTAGGAAAAATAACGGATTTTTTTAATTTAAAGAAAACTACTATCGCCAGTTATTGAAACAATCTATAATCTGAAAGCTGTATAAAACGTATTGAAACAATCTATAATCTGAAAGCTATATGATCTTCTGTATAAAACGGATGTTCAACGGATAGTTAAGTTATAGCGTTTAAAGTGACAGTACCTTTTGTCACCTAGTCATAAAAATACAATATGATAAATAACTAATATTAAATTTTGTTTCAAGCTTGGTAAAACTTTTACAGAAACATTAGAATTGGTGAAAAGGCTATGAAGATGTTGCTTATCCCGTACACCTGTGTTTGGGTGATATAAGCTACTCCAGGACGGTCGTTATGCTTTGAAAGATGACTCAAAGCCAAGACGGCCAAAAAACAAAACTCGCATTGAATTGGTGGAAAAAGTGAGTGAAATGATCGCATACGATGCGAATTCCACTGTGAGATGTATAGTGAAGGAGTTAAATATCAAGGATATGATTTACGAAATTTTGATAAAGAATTTAAACAAACGTAAAATCTGTGTTCGATTTGTTCCTTATGCGCCAAATGAGTATCAAGAAATCACTCGCGTTGAATACTGCAAGGATCTTATTAAAACAATCAGGAACTGCACATTCGTGGAATGGATTGCAACTGATTATAAGACTTGGTGCTTCAAGTAAGTCTTCAAACAAAGGGTCAAAATGCTATGTGAAAGCTGCCAGACTCTCCGAAATCGAAAAAATTGCGTTTCCATAAGTCACGAGTGAAGATGTTGATTTATTTTTACGAGTGTGCGTCACTGGTGAATATTATTTGGGTGTGATGGAGCTAATCGTAAGGAAGAACCGAATATAGACCGCAGGGATGTTGAATTTTGTTGCACAATAATGAACAATCTCATAGGACCGTCGCTGTTCGTAAATTTTTGATGAAACGAAAAGCCTGTTTTAACGTTCACCGAATTCGCCTGATTTATCTCCGTGCGACTATTTCCTGTTCCCGAAACTCAAATTCAGTTCAATCAAATTAAAGTTCAAGTAGCTGTGACAAGCTTCATTGAGGCGATTTCGAAAAACGACATAAAAAAATATATATTAGCATTCGTTAAACGACCCTGTGGCATATTGATGCGAAAGGGGTGTGTCTTGAATAAAAATATATAATATTGGCAATATAAATGATTTTTTTGCCTTTTTTCCTTCTTCAAATTTGGATAATTCCCTAAAACACCGACAAGATTAATGTTTCACTTAATACCATAACAAACTATTTCCCAAAATGATAAAAACTATTTTTTTAAGGTTTACTTTGCTACATTAGTAAAAGCATAGAAAAAAATAAACGAAAACAACCAAAAAAAAAAAAATATATATATATATATATATATATATATATATATATATATATATATATATATATATATATATATATATATATATATATATTAAAAAGCTAAGGAAGTTCACTCGTGCTCCACGTCGTGCTTTACCATTCCTTCAGCCGCCATCCAAAGTGCCAGCAAGCGTCTCCCAAGACCGGTTTCTGGGCCTTAAGCCGTCATCAGTTGGACTCAAGCCGGACACCTGAAAAGCGGATGAAGGAAGGACTAAAGTCATGACCATTTAAATTGGCCATGTAGAATGGAGGCTGCAATCACATGCTGCCACGCCATTCTGCGGTAAACAGTTGCAGCAGTCAGACTGTGCGAAACCGTTCGTGCACCGCCTATATATATATATATATATATATATATATATATATATATATATATATATATATATATATATATATATATATATATATATATTGTTTATTTGCATTGGTTAGTTGCTTGACCGGGAGGAAGCCCCACCCATCTCTTACATTGGGAGGCACATGTTTCGTCTGTTGGTGGTAGACTCATCAGGATACCGACATATGCTCTGTCGTCAAGAATAGGGAGACCCTCTCCATAATCAAACAACCCATATTTTCGCTGACTTCTCGTCGGATGGCTTATACATGGAGTTTTTTTACTTCTTTGGACTGCGTCCAATGAGACAACAGTAGTCAGGAGTTATACACCCCGACCGTTGGGTTCCACAATCTCATGTGGAAAGCACAACAACCTACGTCTCCGCCATAATGAGCATTGGTTAGTTGCTTGACCCGGAGGAAGCCCCACCCATTCCTTACATTGGAGGGCACGTGTTTCGTCTGTTGGTGGTTTGAGTCATCAGGATACCGACATATGCTCCTCACCAAGAATAGGGAATCCCTCTCCACAATCAAACAACCCATATTTTCACCGACTTCTCGTCGGATGGCTTATACCTGGAGTTTTTTGACTTCTTTGGACTGTGTCCAATGGGACAGCAGTAGTCAGGAGATATACACCCTGGGTTCCACAATCTCATATATATATATATATATATATATATATATATATATATATATATATATATATATATATATATATGTATATATATATATATATATATATATATATATATATATATATATATATATATATATATATGTATATATATATATACATTTACATATATATATATATATATATATATATATATATATATATATATATATATATATATATATATATATATATATATATATATATATATATATATTAAAATTGTTAAAATATCGTTTCGTCTATGCCAATTGTTTTGAGAAAACTATAAAAGTTTCAGATTAAAATTTTTGAGTCTATAGATTCAAAAACAGATTTTAACATTTCATAAAAAAATACTTGCAGATGAACTAGACATTATTAATTATTATTTGTATCAATTAAAAATGTTAAATCAAAAATGGCAAATGCTTCATATATTTTTTGTAGACTTCATAATATGAATTTAATATCATATTATTTAATTAAATATTTTCAGAACTTTTTAGAATTGGCAGTACATTAACCAATATCGCTGTGAAGTCTGGTGTTTTCAAAATATTCATCCAGAAAATATATTAAATTTTTGAAAACCGAAAATCACCTCGAGAATCTTTTGTTCCTTGACTCTAATAATAGGGATCCACAGAAAAATCCGACTGAAATGCAACAGAATTAAACTGCGCAGTTTAAAGAAATTTTAATTTATTTCTAATGAATATCTGAAATGTTACCTGTTTTATTCGTTTCTAGTTTTAGAGTATTTCAATTATACTTAGTGTCAAAATGTCAAAGAGTTTATTATACTTTTTTAGTGATTTTTTATTTGTTTCAAATACAATTTAATACACTGGAAAAAGGAAAAAGTTTAAAACTTACAAGGTTGATTAGAACATAAAATAATTATTAATAAATATGTCCTAAGATTTTTTATCATCTAGAAATTTTATTGCAATTTATCAGTTGAGATCAGTTCATCAATTCAATCGTGTGGATTTGAATAGAAAAAAATATATAAATCTGAAAATTGGAATATAATTCATTGTGGGAAAAAATAAGTATTTTCCGAAGAAGAAAGGCAACTAAGTTTTTCATTACGCGCAGGTAGGATGAGTTACAAGGACATGGGACACCAATTACAACGAAGTTTTTCATCGGTTTCCAAGTTGATTCGATTGTCGTTCAACTGGGAAGCCACCTGTTTTATCAAGAAGAGAAAAACGACTCATTCTGAGAACTGCATCGAAATTATATAAGATATTGTAAGAAAAAAAAATAAAAAGGAAACCAACATTTAACACTCGCCACAAATTAGCCCGAATGGCTTTCGCTAAAAAATCATGTCTGACTGAGCAATGGAAGAAAATATATTTTTTTTGATGATAAGAAAATCAGTTTGGATGTGCCTGATGGTTTTTCCATTTATATTCATAATCTCAGGAAGGAAGAAAAAAATTACCGAGACAGCAAATAGTAGTAGAGCCATGGTTTGAGCAAGTATGAGTATTGGTTACAAAAAATAGGTAACTTGGTGCTTGTTTCTCACCGAGTTAACTCTTAAAAATATAAAAATTCACTAGAACAACAAAACTTAAGACAACAATTATAATAGATTGGTTCGAGCAAAATATTATGTAAAAATTTAATAAGCCCACTCTCCAGATTTGAATATCACAGGAAATGTCGGAGAAATGCTGTTGAAAAGACTAGTATATAGTGAATCAAGTCAATGTGGAATATGGAAGATTTGTAAAGTGATTTGAGGCTTCCTGGAAAAAAATCCACAACTTACAATAAAAGATTTGTATGATTCATTACCCAAAAAAAAAGAATTTTTGATTTAATAAAAGATAATGGAAAGACCAAAAAAATATTAAAATGTTCATTAAAAAATGTGAGTTTGTTTTCTTGAGGAACATTAAAAAAACAATTTTCATATTAATATTTTATTTTGTAGAGTTTGAAAAAATAAATGCTTTAACATTTTGATACTGAGTGTAGTTTGAAAGTTTAAAACTCTAAAGAAATTGCGTTTTCAGAAGTCACGAGAGAATTCAAAGTTGATTTGTTGTTACGAGTGTGCATTACTGGTGAATATTATTTGGGTGTAATGGAGAGAATCGTTAGGGAGGACCGAATATAGACCGCAGGGATGTTGTAAGTTGTTGCACGATAATGGACCATCTCACAGGACCGTTGCGGTTCGTAAATTTTTTATGAAAAGGCAAGTCTGTGTGTTTTAACATTCACCGTATTCACCTGATTTATCTCCGTGCGAATATTTTCTGTTCCCGAAACTCAAATTAACTATTAAAGGAGGGTTTTTATTGAGTATAGTTTAAAAGTTTAAAACTCTAAAAATAAAAATTATTTGACGATAAATACAACTAAAAGAAAAATTAACTACTTACTGACGAATTATATTATTTATAGTCAATAATAATTATTAAAATAAATGGTTAAATACAGTGGTCTGAAATCACATGCATACATTTTTGTTAATTTTGTGCATTTTAATTGTATTGTATGAATATATGAATGTGCATATCAACAAATAATGGCGAGTTCTAGGTCAATGACTACAATTAATAAAAACAAAACGAGTACTTACCTAAGCCTATGCACCGCGACAAACCTTAAATAAACGAGGAACTTCAACAAACTATAGGAGCCACTGGAACAAAACTAACCTCATCGAAGATATTCAACGACGAACGTGATGTTGATATGCTGGAGGCAAAAAATTATTAACAATTTACCTTGATTTTTTCTTTCCTACACTTTACCGTTGCTTGGTGTCAATATCCAATAAACAATAAAGTATAAATTTGATTTCAGTTAAACATTGCATGCCTGCAATATCTAGCTAGTACGAAATATTTTTATTATCATAAAAATCTGTTTATATATCAATATTAACTTCACTCAGATAGATGTTAAAAATAAATTAGAGTTGTATTTAGATTTTATATCCCATTAGATGGCTTTGAAGAGATACTCGTACGAGGGTAGTTTTAAAAGTTCTCGGCATAGGTCATATATTCCGATCCAATATTTGTATGCAATACGGTAAGTTGATACACACTTTTAAAACAAGATAATTTAAAAATTTATTTCTGCATCTAGAATATCACTCAAACTAAACATTTTTTGTTGAAATTATATCATAATTAAATATAATGATATATAAAGATAATTTTTGGCTTTTTTGAAAAAAGTAATACAACCTAAGTCTTCGAAGTATTCTCGTTCACTTTCTATAAATTTTCTCTACCTTTCAGCCAGCTGTTGAATCCCATATTGAAAAAACTTGGTGGTTTTAATATAATAAAGTCATTAAGGCTTTTTTTGACTTTCTCAAAATATATAAAGCGTCTATCAATCAATAGATATTGCAGGTATCAGAAAATATGAAAATTCGAAGATGTTATGTCTGAAGAATATGCCAGGGGCGATAAAATCTCCCAGCCCAACTCACTAATTCTTTTCAGAGTCTATTTTGCTATACGTGGACGTGCATTAAAGGTCTTTTTTTTCCCCAGAGCATCAGTAATACGAATCAGGCTGTTGATAACGGTTAGCAGTGATCGCTTGACTAGATTGGAACTTTGCATAATGCACGACGCCTAGCTGATCCCATCATATACTCAGCAATACTTTTTTGGGGTGGATATTTGGTTTTGCAGTATTGCTTGATGGCACAGCATAATTGATCCATGATTTTTGCCTTTTTGAATTATCGTAGAGAATCCAGTTTTCGTCAAATATCACAATATTATGCAAAAACTTAATAACGGATTATAATTAATAAGAGATCTAACGATTCTCCTATTGAGAAGTTTCTTCCAGCAGTACCTCAAATTCTTCGTCCTTTACTTTTTTTAGCTATACCCAAAGTGTTGCATCATTTATGTTAAAATTTCTAGTTCGGAATTGCTGGAATCATTTCTATTCACGAAATGTTATCATCAGAGCCACGCAAAGCATGTCCTGAGCTTCAAGTAAAGCATGTGCTGAGCATTTCTTTTTCAGTTGAAAGGCGAAATGAAGGCAGTGCCTCAAATGTCGCTGGTCGAACGCCATCGCGTCTACAACTAGTCCTGTCAAATTAGACAGAAAAATAAGAGTGAAGGTACATAAATTCACATCAAGCTGGAAGTGAGTAAAATTGTTCAAAACATAATTAAAAATAACATTTCAAAATTCCCCATCGTTCCGGTACGTGGAAAAAAATTGACTCGAGGTCAAAGGTAAAAAAAATGGGATTTTCGCGATTTTCATCAAAACGGTAAGTTTTATCGTAAAATTACTTTAGACAAAAATTGTAGAACATAAACTTATCTATAAAAGAGGTATCAATAATTTTTTTCCTAAGAGCCACCGTTCCTGAGATATAACGATTCAAAAAGTTGTAAGCGTCATAATATGCATAACTACGTCACGTATACATATCTCTGTAGCTGTAATATAAGTATAAATATTTTCACCAATATATCACCAACGGAATATATCACCAATGGAATATATCACCAACGGAATATATCACTAACGGAATTCGCTTTCTTCTTTCTATGTATGGAGCTTCTAAGGAAACTACCTGCTTAGATAAGTATCGATATGCATGTTTTGTTAAAAACACTCGAAATACAAAACAAGTGCAATCTTCCAACCTCAGTTGCTGCTCATCAACATCTTTTTCGGGTATATTACCAAGTTCAAGTGTGGTTTGGTTATCAGCTAGACCCAAAAGATTGGGGTTGGAAGTTGGTCGACAATACATTAGAACCAATTCAGACTTTACTCCCATCTGCGCGGAAAAACTGCTAAATATTTTTTTTGAAACTGTAAAAAAGGATGCAGTGCTAAATGTGGTTGCAAAAAAGTTGGACTGTTTTGTTTTCTGGCATGTACGAATTGTCAAGGCCAGTCGTGTTCTAATGTTGAATCACCAACAGTAGAGGATTCGTTTGTTACCAACGAAGAGACATGCGATACATCGCTACTGACGCAATTCACTTACAACCAGGATGAAGAAGGAGAAGAAGATCAAGAAGAAGAAGAAGATCAAGAAGAAGAAGAAGAAGAAGAAGAAGAAGAAGAAAAGAAGAAGAAGAAGAAGAAGAAGAAGAAGAAGATCAAGAAGAAGAACAACAAGAAAAAGTAATTGAAGATTATGAATCGGACGAATAAAGTTTTCTACTGTGTTTTAATTTCCATCGCTTTTATCAATTCCAACCCTTTCTAATATCTGTTATTATGCAATAGTTTCCAATTAAACAGAATCACAACAGTCCTATGGCATAGGCCTACTAGGGAAACCACGTTAAAAAAAACGCGCTAAGGATACTACCCCAGAGGTGGCGTGGAAACGTGTGCATATTAAGACGCTTACAACTTTTTGAATCGTTACATCTCAGGAACGGTGGCTCTTAGGAAAAAAAATATTTATACCTTTGTTATAGATAATTTTATTATTTACAATTTTTATCTGAAGTACTTACCGTTTTGATGAAAATCGCGAAAACCCCATTTTTTTTACCTTTGGCGTCGAGTAAATTTTTTTCACGTACCGGAACGATGGGGAATTTTGAAATGTTATTTTTAATTATGTTTTGAACAATTTTACTCACTTCCAGCTTGATGTGAATTTATGTACCTTTGAATGGCTAGATTGACCGGACTAAACTGATTTTTAAAATTATATTCACAGTAAGCTCGTATATTACAACTCACTTTGAGGCTGAGAAATCGTGCTATAAGGAGTTTAATTCACATATATTTGCTATAACGAAATATCACACACCTCACATTTTCAGGCCAAAGAACAAACACTAGAAAATCAATTATCCTTTTTATTGACCCTCCCTATTCGAAAAAATCTCTTGTTGTTCCATATGGAAAAAATATTATTTACCTTGTGGATGCAACTGACAACCCCACAATTAAAGTTAAAAATGTGTATTGATGAAATACGACGGTTTTTATTAATTTCCACTACCCGGAAGAAATATATATTATTATAAATATAATCACAAAATAATAAAAAGATCTTTGTAACAAACTAAATACTTACAATAATAATATAATTCAATTAATATTGTAATATAGTATATATATATATACAGGGTGTTTGGTGCATCGTTTGCCAAAATAAGTGGCCGAAAGGAGGGCTTTTACTATCTCCTCAGCCTTCGTAAAGCATTATTGGGCCCACAGGTTCTATTATGTTAATTTTTAAATCTTTTTTGAAAAATTTTAAAAGTCAGCATTGAAACTTAAAGTGAAAAAAAGTTATGGGTATATCCTCCAAATTATTTTTTTATTTTAATGTGTAATGTTGAGTTCTATGAAAATCGAAATTACTATCCAGTGTGCTTAATTAAGCTCCAGTGTACAAGACAACCGTCATTTTGGAACACAATACTCCAGTCTTCATTAAATATTTTAACCTCAGCTAACAATTCGGGTAAGAGGTTTGGCAGAAACTCAAGGTAATTATCCCCGTTGAGATGATCAGGTAAGTAATGTGGTCCAATTACATGATTTCCAATTTTATCCTGCATATCGAATATCAGCCTAATGCATCCCGATACACAAAGTTAGCAAATTAGTGAAGTTAGTAAAACGTTTTTATAGCATGAATGCATACCGGTAGAAAAAGGATAAACCGGAGATTTTTTTTAAAGAATTCGAAGATCATGACCGCTTTTAGTTTTTTTTAATATGCAATTCAAAATTGAGCTTTAAGTTTATTTTTATTTCTTCCAAAAACTTTGCGAGGCTATAAAAAAAGTAGATGGCGCTTGCATCTAATTTTGATTTTCATAGAACTCTACAGCATTGCACATTAAAATAAAAAAAAATAATTTGGAGGCTACACCAAAAACTTTTTTTTTAATTCAAGTTTCAATGCTGACTTTTGGAATTTTTCAAATAAAGAATTAAATAATTAACATAAAAAAACCGTGGGTCTAATAATGCTTTATGGATGATGAGGAGATAGCAAAAGACCCTTCCTATCGGCCATTTTAATTTGGCAAACGATGCCTGTATATATATATATATATATATATATATATATATATATATATATATATATATATATATATATATATATATATATATATATAATATATATATATATATTATATATATATATATATATATATATATATATTATATATATATATATATATATATAATATATATATATATATATATATATATAATATATATATATATATATATATAATATGTACATATAGTACATATATGTAATATATATTATACAT
>JARFXV010002729.1:7500-40000 GCA_031761425.1 Cosmopolites sordidus | reverse complement strand
GCCTTAGATCGACGCCCAACGGATCGCGACGTCCTACCAGGAGAAAAGTGCACGCGTTCGTCGCCGGATCGACGAACGACGAAAGGTGCGAGAGACACGTCCGAAAACGTCTCTCCCGTCACGCGATCGTCGGCCGCCGACGACGAGCCGCGAATGAATTTCTCCCTTCGACCTTTCGGGTTTCTCAGGTTTACCCCTAAACGGTTTCACGTACTCTTGAACTCTCTCTTCAAAGTGCTTTTCAACTTTCCCTCACGGTACTTGTTCGCTATCGGTCTCGTGGTCATATTTAGCCTTAGATGGAGTTTACCACCCACTTAGGGCTGCACTCTCAAGCAACCCGACTCTAAGGAGAGATCCTCCCGCCGTCAGCGATGGTCACTACGGGCCTGGCACCCTCTGTGGGCTGTGGCCCCGTTCAAGAAGGACTTGGACGCATCGCGTAACTTCGAGATGATGGACCCTCCCGAACACCACATTTCCCGGCACCCGGTGTCGGCCGCGGGATTCGGTGCTGGGCTCTTCCCTGTTCGCTCGCAGCTACTAGGGGAATCCTGGTTAGTTTCTTTTCCTCCGCTTAGTAATATGCTTAAATTCGGCGGGTAGTCTCACCTGCTCTGAGGTCGATAGATATATATATATATATATAAATATAATAATGGTAAATAAAGCTGCGCCCGCCGCGTGTATATAAGTAGTAGCCTCGACATCGTATAACAAACGATCAGACGTCGCATATCCTTTAATTAAAGAATATATATTATCGGACACGACGACCGAAAACGATGCGATGCGACACGCACGGCACACTTTCGCTTAATTCGCATGAAAACGGCGAATTAAGATCGTCCTTACGATTTAAGACGTCGCGCGCACCTGCCACGCGTTCGCGAAGGCGAATCGACGGCAACAGGCGCTCGCGTCACGACGTCCAACACGCTCCGTCGTCATTATCCGAATCAACGCGACAGACAGATGGTACATCGTCGTCGTCGTCGTCGTCATTTTCGGACAAAACCGAGCAGTCTTTAAATAAGGTACGACCCTCAGCCAGGAGTGGTCCGGGAATGGAATCCCAGGACCGCAATGTGCGTTCGAAGTGTCGATGTTCATGTGTCCTGCAGTTCACAAGTTGACGCGCAATTAGCTGCGTTCTTCATCGACCCACGAGCCAAGTGATCCACCGTTTAGGGTAATCTTTTTTATCGATTCATTTAACGAGAAGGAAACTATCGCCACGACGATGACGACGACCAAGGCGAACCTCGTCATCGCGGCGTGGCAGTAATGGTCCGACTCGTTTGTGATGCGAGAAATAAAATACTTCTCCGTATCGGTGACGTTCATTTTAAGAAATGTAAATGGCAAGATTCCGAAATTTTTAAACGAAACGTTGAAATATTATCCACCGTCGACATCGTTGTCGTCGTCGTCGTCGACAAACGAACGGTGTTTTATATTACGTTTCTCTCGTCACGGTAACGGTCGTCGTCGTCGTCGTCGTCAGTCGACAGCGTCGACGACAAAAACCGCAACGAATGTTTAAAAATCATAACGGAATCGATTATGATGAAGATATGGTTAATGGTCCATATCATACACATCACACAGAAACGACCACGACAACCACAACGACGTTACAGACAGATCACGTGTGCGTGCGTGTGCGTTAAATGTGAAAACTTAAAGATCGTACGGGCGCATATCGTTTAAATACCGTCGGGAAGGAAAATCCACGAGGATTTTTTATCCCTTAGATTTTTCGTACTCTGGCTGACTCGCTCACTCACTCACTCACTCACTCACTTTCCAGATAGATAGTGAGTGGGCGAGTGAGCGAGCGAGCTAGCTAGCTAGCTAGCGTAGAAACATAAATCTAGGTACCCGATACAAATTCTTTTTTCCGTTTTCGTCTTGCACGCACCAACGAGCGATACGAGCTGCTGTCGTTCGTCGAGGATCGTCAAAGTTGTCGTTCCCTTGTGTCTCTTAATAAAATAAAAGATAGTTCGAATTATTCGAGAGAATAATTACAGACGTGTTCTTAATCGCGCGTCAGATGACGGCAATCGATCACTGTAATGATCCTTCCGCAGGTTCACCTACGGAAACCTTGTTACGACTTTTACTTCCTCTAAATGATCAAGTTTGGTCATCTTTTCTTACACATCGACGACACCGAAGCGCCATCGCGTGTCGATCCGAAGACCTCACTAAATCATTCAATCGGTAGTAGCGACGGGCGGTGTGTACAAAGGGCAGGGACGTAATCAACGCGAGCTTATGACTCGCGCTTACTGGGAATTCCTCGTTCATGGGGAACAATTGCAAGCCCCAATCCCTAGCACGAAGGAGGTTCAGCGGGTTACCCGGGCCGCTCGGCCAGGGAAGACACGCTGATTCCTTCAGTGTAGCGCGCGTGCGGCCCAGAACATCTAAGGGCATCACAGACCTGTTATTGCTCAATCTCGTGCGGCTAGAAGCCGCCTGTCCCTCTAAGAAGAAATGTTTGTACGCCGACAGTAAAAACCGCGCGCGAACGGCGGAGCCCGTGAGGACCCCGCACGTACGGCGGGCCTTTGCGATGTCAAAAAGCGCCTAGTTAGCAGGCTAGAGTCTCGTTCGTTATCGGAATTAACCAGACAAATCGCTCCACCAACTAAGAACGGCCATGCACCACCACCCACCGAATCAAGAAAGAGCTCTCAATCTGTCAATCCTTCCGGTGTCCGGGCCTGGTGAGGTTTCCCGTGTTGAGTCAAATTAAGCCGCAGGCTCCACTCCTGGTGGTGCCCTTCCGTCAATTCCTTTAAGTTTCAGCTTTGCAACCATACTTCCCCCGGAACCCAAAAGCTTTGGTTTCCCGGAAGCTGCCCGTCGAGTCATCGGAGGAACGTCGACGGATCGCTAGCTGGCATCGTTTAAGGTTAGAACTAGGGCGGTATCTGATCGCCTTCGAACCTCTAACTTTCGTTCTTGATCAATGAAAGCGTTTTTGGCAAATGCTTTCGCTTCCGTTCGTCTTGCGACGATCCAAGAATTTCACCTCTAACGTCGCAATACGAATGCCCCCATCCGTTCCTATTAATCATTACCTCGGGGTTCCGAAAACCAACAAAATAGAACCGAGGTCCTATTCCATTATTCCATGCATACAGTATTCAGGCGAAATTTTAGCCTGCTTTAAGCACTCTAATTTGTTCAAAGTAAACGTGCCGGCCCACCTCGACACTCAGTGAAGAGCACCGCGGCAGGATTGATTTGGGCCGCCGTTAAACCGCCAACGAACGCACGCCGCGAGGCGCACGCCCGAACAGACGGCAACCGACTAAGCCCACCGGCAGGACGTCTCGCGAAACGCCAGTTAACACCGCGGACGATGAACCGGCGGCGCGAGACACAAATTCGACTACGAGCTTTTTAACCGCAACAACTTTAATATACGCTATTGGAGCTGGAATTACCGCGGCTGCTGGCACCAGACTGGCCCTCCAATTGATCCTCGTTAAAGGGTTTAGAGTGTACTCATTCCGATTACGGGGCCTCGGATGAGTCCCGTATCGTTATTTTTCGTCACTACCTCCCCGTGCCGGGAGTGGGTAATTTGCGCGCCTGCTGCCTTCCTTGGATGTGGTAGCCGTTTCTCAGGCTCCCTCTCCGGAATCGAACCCTGATTCCCCGTTACCCGTTACGACCATGGTAGGCGCAGAACCTACCATCGACAGTTGATAAGGCAGACATTTGAAAGATGCGTCGCCGGTGCGAGACCGTGCGATCAGCGTAAAGTTATTCAGAGTCACCAAGTTGTACGATGACGAGCGCGAACCCGCCACCGATTGGTTTTGATCTAATAAAAGCACTCCTTCCATCTCTGGTCGGAGCTCTGTTTGCATGTATTAGCTCTAGAATTACCACAGTTATCCAAGTAATTGTGGGTACGATCTAAGGAACCATAACTGATTTAATGAGCCTTTCGCGGTTTCACCTTAATTCGGCTTGTACTGAGACATGCATGGCTTAATCTTTGAGACAAGCATATGACTACTGGCAGGATCAACCAGGGAACTGTGCGCGCGAGCTGCAATTGCTGCTGCTGCTGCTGCTGTTGTCCGCACGTCGAGTGTCGTTCGTTTCGCCGTCGCTCGCTCGTTCGTTTACCACCCTCCTCCTCCAGGCAGGCGGCGGCGCACAACGGTGCGTCGTGGTCTGTATGGATCGGTGGGCGATTGCGTGCGTGCGTGCGTAGGTACGAGAAACGTGACGACTTTCTCGATGACGACGACGAGTGTGCGTCGAGACGACGGAAAAACCGGTCAAGACGCCACGCTCTTGCATTATAATTAGTGTCTTGTGTCGTATCATCGGTTCTTTTTTTTAATTATTATTATTACTATTATTATTTGTCTTAAACAACTACCACCGTTTTTATATATTTATTCGTGTGTGAGATGTAGCCGTCGGAGTGTATTGCTGCTGCGCTATCGATCGTCATTAATTTTATCGTCTGCGTCACCGCGCGTCATGCCGTCACACGATTTATTACATCGGGCGGCGGCGGCGGCGGCAGCAACGACAAAGGTACGTTCGAAGACAACAGCACTACTCCCCGTCGTCGTACTCGTAGAACGAAATAATATCAAAAACGTAGTTTGTATAATAAATCAAAAAAAAAATCGATGCAAACGACCAACCGAGCACAACCGATACGACCATACATAAGATATATCGTCGTTCGGCATCAATAAAACCTCGAAACATTCTCTCCGAACCACTTCGCTAGATTGAAAGCGACAAGGGAAACTCGTACGAGAAGCGTTTCGTGTTAGAAAACTCGCTCGGAAAGCTGAGAGTTACCGCACGTGTACGTTATTGTTACAGACTTTTCGCATGAACGCATTATTATATAAGGAACATGCGAAAATGTCAACACAAAATACAACCGATCGCATATGAATCGTGACACGTAAAAATTTAACGGTCCGCCGAATTCACGATCTCGCTGTGTGTAGTAAAAATCACCACATTAGAGGGACCCGATTGTGTATCCGAACAGACGACTTGACTCGCCGCTCGAACCTCGGATCACCACATGAGGCGGCGGAATCTTAAATCCGGCGTCGATCCGCGAACGACGGCACGACCCTGATTTACAAGCAACACCGACCGATTGGAAAACGTTCGGCAAAAACGATCGATACATCATATATGTGAGATTTTGTAATTATATATATTTGTATGTGTTTGTATATTTATGTGTTTATACATATATATATATAAAAAAAGTGTGTAAATATAATATATGTATATATGTATATATATATATATATATATATATATATATATATATATATATATATATATATATATATATATATATATATATATATATATATATATTTATATATATACGTATGTATATACGTATATATATACATATATATATATATATATATATATATATATATATATATATATATATATATATATATATATATATACAAATATATATATATATATATATATATATATATATATATATATATATATATATATATATATACATATATATACATATATATATATATATATATATATATATATATATATATATATATATATATATATATATATATATATATCCAGCCTAAGATACTGGACGGGTCACGGGTGGTGGATAGTGAAAGTTCCATTAGATATTAATGGACAGCTGCGAATATCTCAAAATAAGCAGCCCCGAACCAAGGCACAAAAAAAAACAAAATCCACTTAGCGTCTGACTTGTATCAAGCGGTTGAATGGTCAGCGTCTGTTCACCAGTGGTGCGGCTGATATTTAAATTCTGGAACTAACCCCCTCCAGTCTTAACCTCTGAACCGTCATGGTTCAAACCTTTAATTCAAAGTACAAGATGAATCGTTCTAGTAATTACAAAATTACCCCAGGAGGTAGACAATCCTCTGCCAACCGGACTTTCGGATTCTGGGGCGTCCGGGCTAAGTAAATAATCGACTTATGACACTATCCTCAAATGTGCTAACAAAAACTATACATTAATCAATGCACACCTCCCGGTTAACGAAGAAAATAAATCTAATCTTGAAAAAGTAAATAAGTCCTGGGAAATTCTGGAAAAGACTATCTCTAAATTTCCTACCAACCATGTAAAAATCCTATCGGGTGATTTCAACGCCGCCCAACTAGGGAAAGAAAAAAGTACAGGAAGGAAAACTGTCGGCAGTTTTCCAACTCATAAATGGGCCAACCATAATGGTAGAAAATTGGTTGAACTATGTTCGCAGTTTAATCTAAGAAGGATGTCAACACAATTTAAGAAGAAAATAACAAAACAAAAGACATGGATGTGCCCAAACACGTACATGGATGAATTTCAAAATGACCATGTTGCCAATTCGTACCCCAATTATAAAGAGATTTTGAACGTTCGAGTCGATAAAGGAGCAAATATAGACACGGATCACCACCTGACTAGTATCAAACTTAGCTGAAAACCTCGAAAACTTATTCAAAAGAGGCTGCTAATACCAAAGTTTGACCCAACGAAAATAAAACCAGCCCTAACAGAAGAGCTAGATAAACAACCAGCACAGAACTGGCAAGAATTGAAACAAAAAATTATTAAAACAGCCTTAAAGTTGGTCCCTTTACAAAAACGTAGAAAACATCCGTGGTGGGATGAAGTTTGCGAGCAAGGAGTATTAAGCCGAAGTAAAACATTCAAAGATTGGAACAGTCAAAAGACAGTTATAAACTATAACATCTTTTTGGAAGTAAGAAAAGAAACATCGAAGCTAGTTAGAGAAACTAAAAGAAAATATGAAAACAATCAACTTATTGAAATAGAAAAAGATTTCCAAAAAACTAACACCCGAAACTTTTATAAAACATTTAAAACTAAATTAATAGGCTATCAACCGCAAAGTCTTTGCTTCCAAAATGAAAACGGACAATCAGCTCTAAATAACCAAGACAATTGCAAAGAACTAGCGAAATATTTAGAACAAATAGTAAACTGTCCTGAGCCCTTAAACAAATTAGCAACACTAAACCCTAAACAAACAAACCCAGATTCATTACCACCGAAAGAAGATGAAATAATTAGGCAAATCGAGCGGCTTAAAAATGACAAAGCTTCTGGAGAAGATGGAATCACTGCTGAACTTTTGAAATCCGCTGGTCCCCAGGTACACAATCAAGGAAATAACCAAAATTCTACGAGAAGTTAGGCGAACCGAACGGATTCCGGAAGATTGGAAAGAAGCTCTAATCTATCTACTACATAGGAAAGGACATAGAACGGATGTAAACAACTATAGAGGGATATTTCTTCTCCCAGTTTGTTACAAGATTCTATCTCAATGTCTACTAGACAGAGCACAGGGACAGTTAGAACCTAACATTGGTGAATATCAACCAGGTTTTCGACCGGGGGGCAGATCCAGCCCTGAACAGATCCTGAATCTAAAGTTGATTCTAAGACATCAAGAACTGTACAATAAAAATCTCGTCTGTACATTTGTGGATTTCAAAAAAGCATGAGACTCTATTGACCGCGAATCTTTATTCCGAATCTTCCGAAAGAACAAGGACCAGATCTCTGAAAAAACGCTGGGGATTATTAAAGCAACGTTAACTAACACAAGGTTAAAAGTAAAATTCATGGTTGACATCTCTCAGAGCCCTTCGAAATTAAAACTGGAGTGAGACGAGGGGATGGAGGACTCTCGCCACTCCTATTTAACTGTGTTCTAGAAAAAATAATATAGGAGTGGCGTGAAAAAAAATAAGTTGGCCCTGAATGTTGACCAGCCCATTAAACTGGGGAGAACCAACATCAATACTGATTGTCTGGCATCTGCTGATGATCTAGCAATTTTAGCTCAAGATATATTAAGGGCACAGATACAGATTGAAATCCTAAAGGAAACAGACTAAGCACGCCATAAGCTAACATGACCTGCAACAGACTAAGAACGCCATTTCTAAAAACAAAATATGGTAACATCAGACGAGTCTCTCAATTCAAATATTTGGGTGAAATAATCATGGAAAATGGATTGGAAAAAGCGGCCAATAAGGATAGATGTCAAAAAATGGAAACGGCATTAAGGCTTACACAAAATATTTATAACAAAAAGTGCCTATCTAAAAACATAAAACTGAGACATTACAACACAATTATTAAGCCAGAATGTCTATATGCTGCAGAAACGCTCATTTTGAATAGAAAGAGGGACATCGAGGACATTGAAAAGAAGGAAAGAAAAATCCTAGGCCCCAAACAAATAAATAGCCACAACATACCGACATCGGGAATACCAAGAGATCAAACAATACTCAGATATACATAGCGATATGTGAGAAAAAGAAGACTTAAATTTTACGGACACATAAAACGGATGAATCCGAGTAGGCTAACTAGACAAATAGTCGAATTTTATGAAAATAGGAGTAGAGTCGACTTCGACTTATCTAGCCAGGCTTTTGGGTTAGCCCTCAAGGCTCTTGCCCGTTTCTAGTCAACTTTACCCTATATGGGCACTAATTTTTTAGGGTCTCTATCTGACCCGGGTATGCCTAGCAAGTGGCATAGATAAGAAAGGATAGTCTATAAGATGATCCTGGCGAACTTCTGAGATTAATATGAAAGAAAAGGAAAATGAAATTTTGCTTTTTCCCCATCAGCAATATGACGGGTTTTTTGCCATTGGTCCGGTCCGATCGATCGGAGATGATCTCTCAGACCGCCTGGCCACGGCGGTTAGGGACTGTTGTCGAAGCGGTCTTACGCGAGCCGGGAATCGAAAATTCGATTCCTTTCTGCTCGCAGCCCGTAAGGCAAATTGGGGCAATTGGCTAGCTTTACCCGGAAAATCCGGGTAGGTTGTCCGGTATAGATAGGACTAGCGGGTTTTCGCTCAAGCTTGCCTGTAGGCAAAACTTGGCGTAAATTTGGGAATGGAATTTAGAGACCGGGGGTACACCGGTCTCTATAATAATTTGAGTGTTTCGAACGTACCACGGCGCGTTTAGTGCCATACGCAAGGTTTTGTTCTGAAACGTTTGTGAAGTTATTTAGCCGCCGTCGGCGTTAGAAAACGAAAATAAATCGTAAGACCGTATAAATAAAAGGGACTTATCATTGTTACGTAAAATTGGGTTTTAACTATCGGAGATAGTTTACTCGAACGACAAATCAAGAAGTACAAAAGTTTGAGGATTCCGTACCCCTTGCTGATAGGAGTAGAGCTAAAGTAGAAATAATTAGATGGATTGCTGCAATTAAAGAGGACCTAAGATCAGCAAATATTACACAAAGTGAAATTCAGGATAGAGGCTGTTTCAGACACAAGGTGAACGTTTGGAAGGTTGGCCAGAGAGAAAAATGTAGGAAGACCGGAACAACTTGGTCTGACGAAAGGAAAAACGCTCATAGCGAAAGAATGAAATTAGTATGGGTGCGAAGGAAGGTTAACAACAACAAACGCCTCTAATTGTACATCGCGTGGTCCACCAGGGCCCATAAGTAAATAATAATAATAAATATATATATATATATATATATATATATATATATATATATATATATATATATATATATATATATATATATATATATATATATATCAGATAAATTTTGGAACAAAGTATGTTACACCAAGAGTCAATAACCACCTGAGGGTTCCCGCGAAAAAAAAATAAGGACATTTAAAAAACCAACGACACCTATGGAGGCTGTCTTTTTTCTTCGACGAATTTTGGGAAAACCGGCCAAAACCATAGAGCCCGGCTAGCACATATCATGTACAAGATGGACGACTCTCGGATAGATCGAAAGTTTTTATTTTTCGAGAATAATCATTTACATCCTATACACATACACTCTAAAAAAGCGTCGAGCGTTATCGCTGGAAAAAAAAAATCCCGCTAATTTCAACTCGGGCATTAAGCCACAATAATATTCGGGTTTTCAGTTTGTGTGTGTGTGTGTTTAAAAATATTTTACTTTCATGCATCTAATGATAATTTCGAACCTAGATGTCTGTGCGGATAGGCGATATGCTTGATATTTTTTTTTTTATATTTAAAATTCGTGGCTCTGAAAAGAGCCATTTTCTTTTTATTATCGTTCGAAATATTAATCTCGCCAGTTCTTGCTTCTGATCTTTGATACGTTTATCTATTTTTACTTGGAACTGGTGTATTTGGTCACGGCTTTGGTCCCCTCGCTAACGGCGTGTTTGGCTAATTCACCCGGTAAAAGTAATCTGACCGCCGTTTGAATTTCTCTACTGGTTATGGTCGATCTTTTGTTGTAATGAGCCAAACGCGATGCTTCGGCCGCTATCCTCTCGAAAATGTCATTAACGAAAGAATTCATGATCGACATGGCCTTGCTGGAAATTCCCGTATCCGGATGTACCTGTTTCAGCACTTTGTAAATATAAATGGCGTAACTTTCCTTCCTCCTGCGCTTCTTTTTTTTATCACCTTTCGAGATGTTTTTTTGTGCCTTTCCCGCTTTTTTGGCCGCTTTCCCGCTAGTTTTTGGTGGCATTATGGACAAAGAGGACGATTTTTTTTTAAATGTACATACGGTACAATAAAAATCCGTATCATAAATTGACCCTTGAGCCGATAAAAGTTCACTTCTTTTTTGTACTGGAGCGTACGGGTACGATATGCTCCGCCCATTTAACCGTAAGGCGTATTTTTACGATTCCATTGGAGACTGTACCGCCGCATATATATAAAAAGGAAGGAAAGAAGGGGGGGACGGAGTTCAGTCCGAGTCATCGAAGAGACAACATCTCTAAGATAATCGCTCTGCATTTTCTACCTGTCGTTTGTACAGTGTTCGCACGGTCGAACGAAAACCGCCTACCTACCGAGACATCGCCGCAGAGTCTAGACGGTCCGACGCCGCCGGCACCGATGCTGTGGGGACCCGTTTCCACAGTCAGGTAGCCGACAAGCCAAAGACTGCCGACAACAGCTGCCATGTCGTCACAGCCAGACGCCACCATGGCGAGACAACCCGACGCCGCCGAACCCTCCGATGTAAACGTAAAAGTTACGTTTACCGTCGAAGAGCACAACCAGCTGATGAAAGAATTCTCGGAACAAAAAGCCATGATCATGCACCTGAAGGAAGAAAACGCCAAACTGAATGCAATAATAATGGAAACAAGGAAACAAAACCAGCCCGCCGAGGACACCAGCCGCAGCCGGTCCACCTCAAGCCAAGCCCCGCAAACGGAAAGCCGCAGCCGCAGCAATTCAGCAGCCTCGTCCGCAGCGATGGATTGCACGCTCTCGCCCTTAGACAAAAGTGCCGACGACATTGGTTTCACCACTGTCAGGCACAGATCCTCGAAGAAGAGGAAAACAAGCCAACCATCGCCGGCCAACAATCCACCGACGAAAAAACCTTCAGCAGCAGGTGCCAGTGGAAACACCTACGCACCATCCCCGTCCGATACCGACGCGCCGCGTACTAGTGCCGCATCCGCGTCTAAAAACGATTCCGACCCCGCGCCGTCAACCAGTGCCGCGAGTGAAGTGTCAGTGAATAATTCCGCGCCCGCGAAGAGAAACAATCCCGGCCCCGAGCAATTCGCTCGTCCAGCCGTGCCTCCCGCGTCCGTATCCGCCGACCAGCCAAACGGCGGCAGGAGATTTAAGTCGAGACCAATCGTCCTGCGGAGCAAGACCGTCTATTCTGAAGCCTCCAGTTTACTGGCAAGAGACGGTGTGAAATTTCACACCACAAATAAGCCCGAGGGGGCAGCATTCCACCCCGAGGCAGAAGTCGACTACAGGAAAATAACCAAACTATTCGATGCCAAGAACTACCCTTATCACACCTTCTGCGCGCCAGAAGAAAGAGGCCTCCGAGTTTTACTCCGCGGCCTAGTCGAAACCATCGGAAACGATGAAATCCGCGCCGAGCTGGCGAAACTAAATTTCACCCCCATCCACGTCGAAAGATGGACAAGACCAGCCAAGGACAGGAGAAAGAAACCTATCCCCATAGCAATCGTACAGGTTGTCGTGCCCAGAGAGCAGCACGAAATCTTCAATATTACAAGATTCATGAGGCAATCAATCAGGGTTGAAGCCCAGAAATCCAATGGAAAACCCGTGCAGTGCTTTAACTGCCAACTGTACGGGCACACAGCGAAACAATGCCACGCACCATCCATCTGCGTGAAGTGTGCCGGTCAGCACAACACAAAAGATTGCCAAAAGAGCAAGAAAACTCCAGCAAAATGCAGTAACTGCCAGGGGGCACACACTGCTAACTATTCCGGGTGTCCACGTCGCCCGACCAAAGGCCAAAAAACCACACCAGAGGCCAACCAACAACAACCACCGCCGCCAAAGAAGACCCCCGTAAAGATCCCCCCACCGACTCACGTATGGGGAACACAGAAGATGAACTCGGCTCCCCCGGCAGTCGACCTCAACTCAATCCAACAAATGTTCAAGCAGCTGCTTGAACAACAACACAAGCAGATGAGTGACATGATGACTCATTTCCTCCATGCACTGCAACCCAGCAATGGCCACTAGACCCAGGACGCTGAAGATAATCTCATGGAACGCTAGTTCAGTGCGCGACAAGAAGGAGGATCTTGCCGACACACTGACGTCCTACAACATCGACGTCGCCCTCCTTCAGGAGACGTTCCTAAAAGCCTCCTCTAGATTCAGCATCCCCAACTACACCATCTATCGGAACGATAGAAAAACCGGCCCAGGCGGCGGCACTGCGATCCTGATAAAGAGCAGCATCCGCCACCATGAATTGCTCCCTCCGGCCATGGTCAGTCTGGAAATCACCCAAATCGCCATTGAGCTCGAAGACCAAAGCAACCTGATTCTCGCTTCAGTCTACCAGCGAAATCAGGACACCATCGCTCCAGCCGACTACGAAAAGTTGGCGCAGGGAACCTCCGCCAAAATCATCGGCGGAGACTTCAATGCACACCACGAAGATTGGGGCTGCCAGTCCACAAACACTCGTGGACGCGAACTCAAAAACATCTGCGACACCTGGGGATTCAACATCGATTATCCAGACGAACCAACACACTACGCCGCCGGAGTTCCTCAGCACACCGGATCCGTCATCGACTTCTTTCTGGTGAAAGACTCCAGAAGAGCCACAGCTACGAGAGTTATCCACGAGCTGGACTCCGACCACCTGCCAGTCCTGCTAGAGATGGGTGACAACCACCTGCTGGACGCCCCCTTCAGGCCCCCAATTAAAATCACGGATTGGGCAAAATATAATAATCTTCTTCATCTTACAGATCCCATACCGACGATCAACGACCCCAGGCAACTCGAGCTTGCAGTCAGCAAGCTGTCCAAGGACATTCAGCAGGCCTACAACAGCGCTTCGGAGCCACGGCCAGCCAACCAGTCCAGGCTAACCACAGACCTCCCGCTGGATCTGAAAAACCTTCTCCGAGCGAGAAATCGCCTGTTGAGAAGGGCCAGATCCACCCTCGATCCCGAGGATAAAAGGCGGGCAAACCAGGCGACCAGAGAAGCCAGGCAAGCGATGAAGTCTTTCAGAGAAGTAAAGTGGGGTAACCTGCTCTCCTCTCTGGACTCATCGAACTCCAGGCAGATCTGGCGTCTGGCGAGGTCTTTGGCGGGAAAATCCAGGAGGATTATTCCACCGCTAAAATCGGATGCAGATGGCGCTGTCGCCGTCTCCGATGTGGACAAAGCCGAACTTCTGGCTGAGTCCTTCAAGCTTCAGATGACCTGTCAACGTCATCCCGAAGCAGATCCAAATTTCGATGCGGAGGTCAGCAGGGTTTCGGCCCAGCTACCTATCTTCCCGCAAATCTCCTTCCTGCAAAATCATCTCGCTTCCCCCCGTTCAATCACAGCAATAATCAAAAGCTTCGCCCCCAGAAAAACCCCCGGCTTTGACGGTATCACGGCCAGGCAACTTCAGAAACTTCCGAGCAAGCAGATCGCGGAGATCACAAACATCGTGAACTCCATTCTGCGCCTCCAACATTATCCAAGCTCATGGAAGCACGCCATTCTTGCCGTGATACCCAAAAAATGCAACAGTCCGAGCCCGGCCGACTACAGGCCGATCAGTCTCCTCAGCGCTCTCTCCAAAATCGCTGAAAAAACCATCCTCGAAGCCCTCAACAGCTTCACCGACTCCAAAAAGATCATTCCAGATGAACAATTCGGGTTCAGGAAAGGTCTTTCATCCATTCACCAAGCGGCCAGGTTGGCCAGCAAAGTCCATTCAGCTCTCGAGAAAAAATGGCATCTCGGAGCAGTTCTTCTCGACCTGTCCAAAGCCTTCGACAAAGTCTGGCATGATGGTCTCATCTACAAAACCATCTCTCTCGGATTTCCCCGAGATCTGACCTTGTTAATCCGTTCATTCCTGGAAGACAGAACCTTCCAAGTTCGAATAAACTCTTCCGTCTCCACGAGAAAACAAATAAAAGCGGGCGTCCCGCAAGGTTCCCCCCTGGCACCGGCCTTGTTCAATATCTACTTGGCCGGTATTCCACGCTCACAAGATGTGAAATCCGCATTCTTCGCGGACGACACAGCTTACTTTGTAGCGTCTCCTCAGACTTCTGTGATTCACAACAAACTCCAGAAGCAACTTAATGCAGCTATCCACTGGCTCAAATTCTGGCGCCTGCAAGTCAATCCGAAAAAGACTCAGGCGATCATCTTCACTAATAAACGCTTCATCAGAGAATACAGGCTACTGGTGGACAAAGTTCCGATTCCATGGTTGCAAAAAGCAACCTACTTAGGTCTTCATTTCGACCGACATCTCTCTTGGTCCAGTCAAATCCAGCAAGCCATCTGCAAGGGTTGCGGCATCATCAAAATGCTGTACCCGCTCTCATGCAGAACGAGCAACCTCGCTCCAAAAATCAAAGTCATGATCTACAAAATCCTTGTCAGATCAGTAGTTCTGTACGGCTTCCATACGTACTACCGGTTTCTTGGTCCAACTCTGATCAAGAAACTTCAAATTTTCCAAAATAAATCCTTGCGTGTGGCCCTAGACGCACCTTGGTACGTTAGAAATAACCAAATCCATCGGGAGGCCTGCGTGCCACCGATCTCTCAATTCCATCAAACCACACTCGCCAAGCTGAAGCTCACAGCCTCGCGAGGTAGCAATCCACTGCTACGCGAATTATCGGACCTCCTGCCCTAGCCACAGGGCAATACTCCGATATCATCGTCCCCAATCTCCGGCATCAAGACCCGGTTAACGAAGTTTTCTCGTTTTCCGACTTGTGTAAGTCTCAGCCTCCGCTACCGCCGTCGCACAATCTAGCGTTTCTGTCTGTGCCGGCCCGGCGACTGCACCTATGCGCAGCGTCGGCCCGGCAACGGCAGAAATTAGCACCGCAACGCCGATGACTTCATCGGTTTTCCAAATTAACCTCCTGAAGTTCGCCTGGACTTCATTGAAAAACCACTTCATGAACAGTCGGACCTCCGTCCTTCGGGACCAAACATTCCGACATTTCCTGGGTCAACTAGAGACCCTCAAAATAATTAGAAACCCATTCTGGGTCAATCTCATGCTATATAAGTAAGGGCCGAAAAGGCTAACTTAAAAACCAGGCTAATAAAATAGAAAATAGAATAGAAGGGGGGGACATCCCGACAGAAAATAGTCTCTCATCTGACTCTACGACGACGGTCGTGCCGTGCGATCTGATCAATTGTAAGCAAAGAACAAAAAAAAATCAGCATGTCTGGACGCGGAAAAGGAGGCAAAGTTAAAGGAAAGGCCAAGTCGCGTTCGAATCGTGCCGGATTGCAGTTTCCGGTCGGCCGTATTCACAGATTGTTGAGGAAAGGAAATTACGCGGAACGCGTAGGTGCAGGAGCACCGGTATATTTGGCCGCGGTAATGGAGTATCTTGCCGCCGAAGTATTGGAATTGGCCGGAAACGCCGCCAGAGATAACAAAAAGACGAGAATTATCCCACGACATTTGCAGCTCGCCATTAGAAATGACGAAGAATTGAACAAACTATTGTCCGGCGTGACCATCGCACAAGGTGGTGTTTTACCTAACATTCAGGCCGTGCTATTGCCAAAAAAGACCGACAGTAAAACGAAGTAAAATCGAAACAACTTCTCTATCCCTACTTGAAGATGATGATGATGATGATGGTCTTCGCCTGATTCGAAATATCGGTCCTTATCAGGACCAACAAAATATCTATGAAAAGAAAAAACAATATTGATCCGTAAACAAAAATTAAAGTTACAAACGAACAACGGACGTCAGATATATATTATTCGCCGGTTCTAGTCTCGATGGATTTTTTTATTTGTATTTTTTTTTAATTTTTTTTATTTTTTTTTAAATATATAATTGTACAAAATCAGTTATTATTAGTAATATCGAATTACTACTCGGATATATTTCGGCGTCTTGTCTAAATGGATGTTTTTTTCTATATTTCTTTTAATTTCAAGTAACAATAAATGTTGTGGTTCTGAAAAGAACCGTTTTTTTTTTTGGAAAATGTTACGCTTTCGTAAACATATTTTCCTACATCATCATTCCAGATGATGGTTTTGGTGGTGGTGGTCGTCGATAATCTGTATTGGGAACATTCGATTTATTCATACCTCTTGAAAGATTAAGATGTAACGACGAAAATCGGGGTCTTCGTTTATTTCTTCTTTTTTGGGGAAGCTGCTTTCTTCGCTTTGCCCCCGCCGGCAGCGGCGGCGGCAGCTGGAGATCTAGCGCTTTTCGGTTTAGGAGCCTTGGGTTTCTTGGTAGGGCCGGCTTTGTTTGATTTCTTCGCTTTCGACGGAGATTTCGCCTTCGATGGCACCGTAGCGGCGGCGGCGGCAACTGTTACCGCCGAAGATCCCGAACTAGCCGATTTTCCCGTTTTCTTTTCGACGGCTTTCTTTACCGAAGCCTTCTTCTCGGCTACGACGACCGCAGCTTTCTTCGATTTTCCTGCTGCCTTTTTGGTTGTCTTTTTTTCAGTCGTCGCTGCTGCTGCTGCTGCTGCTGCTGCCACCGCCGCTGTCGTTCTTTTCGTCGGACTCTTTTTGCTACCTCCTTTGGCCGCCGCCGCCGCCGCCGCCGCTCCCACTGAAATATTTCTTTTCTTTTGTCCAGAGGATGAAGAAGCAGCACTCGTCGCCGATTGTTTCGCTTGAACCGACGAACTAGACGATGCCGCTGCCAGCTTAAAAGAACCGGACGCACCTTTTCCTTTGGTCTGAACCAGGGTACCGGATGCAACTGCCGATTTTAAATATTTCTTGATGAAAGGCGATACTTTCTCGGCATCGACCTTGTAGTTGGCGGCAATATACTTCTTGATCGCTCTCAATGACGAACCGCCCCTTTCTTTCAATCCCTTAATTGCGTTTGTTACCATTTCGGCCGTCGGTGGATGCGTAGCTTTGGCTTTGGGATTTTTTCTTTTAACGGTTTTTTCCTTTTTTGATGAAGCCGATGCCGCCGCCGCCGCCGCCGACGACGGTGCGGGCGGTACAGACGAGGGCCCGGAACCGCCTCCGCTTGTGCCCGACAGATTAGATGGAGATGTAGCCTGACCGGCGATTTCCGCGTCTGCCATTTTGCCGCGCGCTCGCGCGTGTTATCGTCAAATGTTAATGTAACGAAGAACTCACTACTATCGCGTTTCGCTAAAGAACAGAATCGTATTGCTGCTCGTCCTTCGTCGTCTGTTGCGTCTTACTAAATATGCCCACTCGCTCCACCAAAAAGTTGCATAGTAAGTAAAACGGGCGAACGGCGGACTGAGCGTCTGACTGTCGACACTGCTCCTGATTCCGGCTTCGCCGGGACCTTTAACGAGCTCGGAACAAAGTTTTTATTTTGTATTTTTCATTAGTAAATGCCATTCACCGGATTGCAATATTTAACTTGATTCGTTGTCAATACCTTGAAGCTACCGGAGGCATTTGGTTCATGTCGATCCTTCGACAAGGTTCAATTTAAAAAAATCACAACTAACCGACGATCTCGACGTTTCAAGAAAAACATTCTAATTAGTTCGATTATTTCAGTTAAGTAAACCAGATATTACAGATTGTCCAGGCGATACAAATACCTCAGATATATCACCGATCGGTGGAGTATTCGGATTTCGAGATATATAAACGACTTTGCCGAAAAAATGTTTTTCCCGATGACCTGTCACCGTTCTATTCTCCCTTTGAAAGGTAAACGAGTCTCGTTCTTATACACCGCCTAGTTAACTATCGTACCGCTAAAATAAAAAATAGAGCACGTAAATTATGGAACGAACAAATGGCATGTCTGTAATCGGAACGGTTGGGAAAAATTAACGGGAATATCCTCCCTCATCTCGAGGGCGATTGTCTTTTTTTTTTAAGTATTTCTTTAAACATGGCGACGGCGTTTCTACCTACCTAAATAACCACCGCAAGAATTATATGATTTGATCATTTCGAATAAATGATTTAATACTAAAAAGAGACTTACGCTATTATCATCCACGTTAGCACTGCGTTGGTTTCTTTTAAGGCTTTCCCGAAATTTAACGAAGGGAATTCATAGCACCTCTTTTATCTACAATGTGTCCGTCGTCGGTCTGTCTCCCTCTTTCTGCCTAATTTAATATTTAAGAAAGTTTTATAGATAGTCGTCGTGGTGTAATTAACGATGGAAATTCCACCTACTGTGTCGACAATTAGTCACTTTTTTAAGTATGTTTTTTTGCCGCCGCCGCCGCCGCCGCAGTTCTGAAAAGAGCCGTTTATTTATTGTGTCTTGAGTTCCTTTATTTTTTTTTTTTTTTGTAAAACATCAGGTAATTTAACCGCCGAAGCAGTACGCCCTTGACGTTTCAAGGCATACACAACGTCGTCCGTGGCGATGACGGTTATTCAATTGGCGTGTTCTGTTTAAGTTACGGCATCTCTGATACCGTATTCTCATTAACGTTAGCTGTACGCTCGTTTCATTTAAGGCATTTCCGAAAATTAACGATGAGAATTCATCCACAATGTGTCCAATGTATTTTATATAGACATTCACTATAACATTAACGATGAAAATTCCATCCGCTTTATCGAGACAATATTTTTTATCCTTTATTTGGGTTTTTCGCCACTATCTAAAACTCAAAAAATATCAAAAATATCTGTTCTTATTTAATATATGAACACGCCACAATCATTTCGACATTACTTATCGAGACAATGTCTCCCTTTTCTATGTGAGTGTGGATTTTGAAAAGAACCTTTCTTTATGCCCGGAGTTCTTTTTTTTATAATATCGCAAATCGTCAGTAAATCTAACCGCCAAAATAGTGTAGAGAGTACGCCCCTGACATACATTCAAGGCATACACAACCATGGCGATGACGGTTTTTCTCTTGACGTGTTAGGAATTCAGTTACTGCATCTCTGATACCTTATTCTCATCCACGTTACTTCAATTTGTTTTGCGCTCGTTAAATTGAATGCTTCCCCGAAAATTAGGGATGGAAATTCATCCCCACCTGCTTTATCCACAATGTGTCCGTCTCCCCCCTTTTTCTATCTTATTTTATATGTGAGAAAATTTTCTAGATAATCGTATAAATAATGATGAAAATTTCACCTATGTTGTCGACAATGTATCCCTTTTTTTATGTAAGTATTTTTTTTTTGTGGTTCTGAAAAGAACCGGTTTTTTGTGTCTGTCTAGAATTCGTTTTTTTGTTTGTTTTCTTTTAATATTGCAAAACATCGGGTAATTTAACCGCCAAAACCGTAGAGAGTACGCCCTTGACGTTTCAAGGCATACACGACGTCCATAGCGGTGACAGTTTTCCTCTTGGCGTGTTCCGTATAAGTTACGGCATCTCTGATTACGTTTTCGAGGAATACTTTCAAGACACCTCTGGTTTCTTCGTAAATCAAACCGGATATGCGCTTGACGCCACCACGTCGGGCCAATCTTCGAATTGCAGGTTTGGTGATGCCTTGAATATTATCACGAAGCACTTTACGATGCCTTTTAGCGCCTCCTTTTCCCAACCCCTTTCCGCCTTTGCCTCTTCCGGTCATTTTTTTTTTTTTTAATTTTATATAATTATTTTAAATTCAAATCGACGATCGATTGGTCAATTCTTATAAATGAAACGTCCTCGTTTTGGATTGACGGAACACGACTGTCGGCATACATGACACATATGCTACTTTTGTCAGATTTCGGGAACGTCCCGCCCATTGCTCTCGACCCGACCAATAGCTAGTTGCCGGACCACTAGCGAGTCGCCTGAGAGAATAAAACACCAATTTTGGTATGCGTCGATCATCATTCTGTAATTGTCGTTCGATAAGTGCTCATCGTTGTCGACTCCTATCCGTAATTTAACCTTAGTGTTCTTGTACCTTTGACTGTACTTGTAATATTCGGTAAAGAGAGAGATGGCCCGTACGAAGCAAACCGCACGCAAATCGACCGGTGGCAAAGCTCCTAGGAAACAATTGGCGACCAAGGCGGCAAGAAAGAGTGCCCCCGCAACCGGCGGGGTGAAGAAACCTCACCGTTACAGGCCAGGTACCGTCGCCCTGCGAGAAATCCGTCGTTACCAGAAGAGCACCGAACTGTTGATCAGAAAATTACCCTTTCAACGTTTGGTACGTGAAATCGCACAAGATTTCAAAACGGATTTACGTTTCCAGAGTTCCGCAGTCATGGCTTTACAAGAAGCCAGCGAGGCCTATCTGGTCGGTCTTTTCGAAGATACAAATCTGTGTGCCATTCATGCCAAACGTGTCACCATCATGCCCAAAGACATCCAGCTGGCTAGGCGTATTCGAGGCGAACGTGCCTAAATATAATTAATGTAAATGTATATGTGTGCGTATATATCATAAAAGTATAACAAAAAACCGGTTCTTTTCAGAACCAACAATATGAGTATGTATAAATAAGAAAGGGAAAACAAACATCGTGCAAGAAAACCCGTTGTTTCGACTCGTTATACGAAACGATGCTTAAAGCAAAAGCGAAACATAAGCTTGGAGGTTTTTTTTTTCATTTCATTTTTGATTCGAAATAATTATCAAGTTGCTCTTTTTCTTATTTCAGAATTATACGCTAATTTTACGTTGACATTGTTTTTTTTTTGTTTTTTTTTTCCTCGCTCGAAACAATTATCACGCCATTTTTTCCCTCGTTAGTGATACTTATAATAGAGAAAATAAGTAAATTTCACCATATTCTATAATATGGTGAAGGCGAGCGTTTGCCCCCTACGGTCCACGCCTCCTTAAAAGAAAATGTAAGGGGGGTTGCATTCAGGAATAGAGGGGATCTCAATGTGTTCTAAAATAGGGGGATCGCAACGCATAAAGGGTGTAGCAACATATTTTACTTAACTTTTTGGCCAATTAGTGGATCGCGACAACGTATTTATCGCGCCGGTTTTTCTCTCGCTAGTGATACATATACTATTGAAAATAAGTAATTTTCGCCATATTATAGGGTCCAATGCCTCTTCAAGACTAAAATATATAGGGGGTCTCAAAGTGTTCAAAAAATAAGAGGGTCGCAACGTTTTCTTACTTACGACGACGACGATTCTAAAACGATTGGGAACCGAAGACCTAAAGGATAAGTTAGATGTATTATTTGCTCGGAGTCGATTACAGACCGTTTATTTTTCGTTCTTTTTTTTATTATCTTTAACATTTGTGGCTCTGAAAAGAGCCGTTTTTTTTTTTTCGTCTTCCGTTCGAAATAATTGTGACGCCAGTCTTACTTTTGTTTCATTCACGTATTTACTTTGAACTGGTGTATTTGGTGACGGCTTTGGTACCTTCGCTAACGGCGTGTTTGGCTAATTCCCCAGGCAGAAGTAATCTGACTGCCGTTTGAATTTCTCTACTTGTTATTGTGGACCTTTTGTTGTAGTGAGCCAAACGGGAAGCTTCAGCAGCTATCCTTTCGAAAATGTCATTAACGAAAGAATTCATGATCGACATGGCCTTGCTGGAAATTCCAGTATCCGGATGGACTTGTTTCAACACTTTGTAAATATAAATGGCGTAACTTTCCTTCCTCCTGCGCTTCTTCTTTTTATCGGTTTTCGAGATGTTCTTTTGAGCCTTTCCGGCTTTCTTGGCCGCCTTACCGCTGGTTTTAGGTGGCATTGTTGTTGGACAAACTGAACGATTTTACGTACGTATGGCAGAAGTTCGTATCGTAAACTGATTCTCGAACGGGCAACCTCGTCCGTTTTGTGACGGATCGTACGGGTTCGTTTAGCTCCGCCCATACAACTAACCGTCTGGTTCGTCCGTTGAGTATATAATGGGGTATGCCGATTAATACAGTATCTCATATGACTCTGCGACGTTCGTGTCGTACGAATCTGAACGGTTATAGTTAAAAAAACAAAATAAAATAACCAAACATGTCCGGACGTGGAAAAGGTGGCAAAGTTAAAGGGAAAGCAAAGTCTCGCTCGAATCGTGCCGGATTGCAGTTTCCTGTCGGTCGTATTCACAGATTGTTGAGAAAAGGAAATTACGCGGAACGTGTCGGTGCCGGAGCACCGGTATATTTGGCCGCGGTGATGGAATATCTAGCCGCCGAAGTATTGGAATTGGCGGGAAATGCCGCCAGAGATAACAAAAAGACGAGGATTATACCACGACATTTACAATTAGCCATTCGAAATGACGAAGAATTGAACAAACTATTGTCCGGCGTGACCATCGCACAAGGGGGTGTTTTGCCTAACATTCAGGCCGTGCTATTGCCAAAGAAGACCGACAGTAAAACGAAATAAAATATTAAAACGGATTGCTGCATCCCTGCACGATGGATCTTTACCTGATTCGAAATATCGGTCCTTTTCAGGACCAACAAAACATCTTTGGAATGAAAAAAAAAATACTATCGATACGTATTCCTTATACAGTTGCATGATCTATAGATATACTTTAAGTATGTACATCAATTAAAGTTAAATGAAATGCCTGACAGGCATAAGACAATAGCATTATCAATAAAAAAAATACCTCATGATCTCCTTAGCGTTTTATCGATATGAATCGAGAATTACGTGACTGGGAAACGTTAAAAACACCTGAGAAACGCAAAAAAAAACCGCTACAAATGGAGGGACTTAAATCGGCATAAAATCCTCGCGGGCATCGTTCGGTGGTAACCTTTTCAAATAGTTAGTAGTATCGATTTAATATTACCTTTCGGATATATATATATATATATATATATATATATATATATATATATATATATATATATATATATATATATATATATATATATATATATATATTATATGTATATATAGATATATATATATATATATATATATATATATATATATATATATATATATATATATATATATATATATATATATATATATATATATATATCAGTATCATGACTTAAGGGATGTTTATTCTTAATTTTTTTTCAGTGACATTAAATGTTGTGGTTCTAAAAAGAACCGATTTTTGAAAACCGTAAAGCTTTTGTAAACGTGCAGGTTTTCTACGTCTTCTCCGGATGATGATGATGATGATGATGGAGGTGGTTAATACGAGACGGTCGTTGTAGTCAACAATCTGTGTTGTGCACATTCGATTTCTTCATACCTCTTGATCGAGATTATGATGAAACCACAAAGGAGAGAACCGTTTACTTCTTCTTTTTTGGGGAAGCTGCTTTCTTCGCTTTGCCTCCGGTTGCGGCTGGAGACTTGGCACTTTTCGGTTTGGGAGCCTTAGGTTTCTTGGTAGGGCCAGCTTTGTTTGATTTCTTCGCTTTCGACGGTGATTTTGCCTTCGATGGCACCGTGGCGGCGGCGGCGGCGGCGGCGCCAACTGTTATCGCCGAAGATCCCGAACTAGCCGATTTTCCCATTTTCTTTTCGACGGCCTTCTTCACCGATACCTTCTTCTCGGCGGCGGCAACTTTCTTTGGTTTCCCGGTGGCCTTTTTGACTGTCTTTTTTTTTTTCTGCCGTCGTCGTCGTCGTCGTCGTTCTCTTCGCCGGACTCTTTTTACCGCCTGCTTTGGTTGCTGCCGTAGTGTTTCTTTTCCTTTGACCACCACCACCACTAACGGAGGATGATGAAACAACACTTGCCGCCGATTGTTTCGTTTGAACCGACGAACTAGACGACGCCGCTGCTGCCAATTTAAACGAACCGGACGCCCCCTTTCCTTTAGTCTGAACCAAGGTGCCTGATACGACCGCCGATTTTAAATATTTCTTAATGAAAGGCGATACTTTCTCGGCATCGACCTTATAGTTGGCGGCGATATACTTCTTGATCGCTCTCAACGACGAACCTCCCCTTTCTTTCAGACCCTTAATGGCGTTGGTTACCATTTCGGCGGTGGGTGGATGCGTAGCTTTGGCTTTGGGATTTTTTCTTTTTGCAGTTTTTTCTTTTTTCGATGAAATCGTCGCCGATGCCGCCGTTGTTGCTGCTGTAGGTGCAGATGAAGCCCCTGAACCACCGCTACCCGTTCCTAACTGATTAGATGGAGACGTGGCTTGACCGCCGACTTCTGCATCTGCCATTTCTCGTTGTCGTCGTCGTCGTCGTCGTCAAAGATTGATAAAATATAACAGACAAATCTTTAGTCTCACGATGAAGTGCGGTACCGTAACGATGCTCGCGCGACAATTACGTTTTACTAAATGATTTTTTTGTACCTACAGATGGCCTATCTTACCCGAAGGGGCGAACGGAGGACTGAACGTCTACGCGTAGACACTGCTCCGTTTTCCGGCTTAGCCGAGACCTTTAACGAGGTTGGAACATTTTTTTAATTTTGTATTTTTCGTTAATAAATGCCATATTCCAGATTACAAAATTCATTCAGACTCGTTGTCATTACCTTCAGGATACAGCAGCTGTTCGGTTCGTGTCGATCTGTCGACAAGATCAAATTAAAAGATCCACGACAAACCTACGATTTCGACATTTCAAGAGAAACATTTTATGTGCTTCGATTATTTCGGATAAATATGGGATAAATAAGATATAGCCCCGTCGATGCCAATACCTCCAATATATCACCGGTCGATTAAGTACACGGATTCGTAGAGCAATAGATAACCTTACTGGAAAAAAAAAACTATTTTCGGCGACCTGCCATCGATCTTCTCTCCCATCGAAGGGAATCTAGTCTCGTTCTTATCCTTCGTCTTGGCCACCACCTTGCTAACTATCGTACCGTTATAATACATTTCAATATGTTTATTATTGGCGGATAAGATAGGATCAATTATCAAACGTACTGGAGATCGAACGCACATTTAAAAGAAAGACATATCCGTAATCGCAACGATTGGAGAAGTTAGGCTAGAAAGTTCTCTCGATGGCGATTCTTGGGCGAAAACGGCGTCCGTACTTATCAGTAGCTACATGAATTATTCGATCCGATCATTTCGATTAAATACGTAAAAATAAACGTATGTGAACCAAGTCCAGTCGTATTCTCACCGATGTCACCTCAATTAATTTTAAGCACGTTTATTGTAACGACTCTCCACCGATTAACGGGAGATATTCCACCTTGGTTGTCCATAATCTCCATGTCTGTCTATGTTATTTATTTTTTTTTTTTTTAATTGTCGTTTTATGGACTCTCGGGCAATTAACGAAGTGAATTCCACTTTCGTTATCGACAATGTTCTCTCTCTATTTTTTTTTATAATTTAGAATGTTATTTTGTGGTCCTGAAAAGAACCGTTTTTTTTTTGTGTCTGGATTTCGTTTTTTAGATATTTTAAAACGTCAAATAATTTATCTGCAACTTAACCGCCGAAACCGTAGAGAGTACGTCCTTGACGTTTCAAGGCATACACCACATCCATGGCGGTGACCGTTTTCCTCTTGGCGTGTTCCGTATATGTTACGGCATCCCTGATAACGTTCTCGAGGAACACTTTCAATACACCTCTGGTTTCTTCGTATATCAAACCCGATATACGTTTGACGCCACCACGTCGGGCTAATCTTCGAATGGCGGGTTTGGTGATGCCTTGAATATTATCACGTAGCACTTTACGATGACGTTTGGCGCCTCCTTTTCCCAAACCCTTTCCGCCTTTGCCTCTTCCGGTCATTTTTTTTTTTTTTCTCAAATACTTGTTAGTCAAACGGTCTTCGCGTCGAATCAACGAAACACATTTAATTTCTTAAACTTATATATGGGTTTCCGGGGAGGCCCCGCCCATCGTTCGTTACCGGGCCAATGGCCTGCAACGTAGGAGAGGGTATAACAAATTCGAGAGATTTTTTTTAATTGTCATTCGGCTGGGGCGTGTCGTTGTCGACCTCTGTGATTTAACCGTTGTGTTCTTATACGTCCGTCTGTAATTGTAATAGTCCCCAGTTCAGTCCGAGTCATCGAAGAGACAACATCTCTAAGATAACCGATCTGTATTTTCTACCTGTCGTTTGTACAGTGTTCGCACGGTCGAACGAAAACTACCTGCCTACCGAGACATCGCCGCAGAGTCTAGCCAGTCCGACGCCGCCGGCACCGATGTGGGGACCCGTTTCCACAGTCAGGTAGCCGACAAGCCAAAGACTGCCGACAACAGCTGCCATGTCGTCACAGCCAGACGCCACCATGGCGAGACAACCCGACGCCGCCGAACCCTCCGATGGAAACGTAAAAGTTACGTTTACCGTCGAAGAGCGCAACCAGATGATGAAAGAATCCTCGGAACAAAAAGCCATGATCATGCACCTGAAGGAAGAAATTGCCAAACTGAATGCAATAATAATGGAAACAAGGAAACAAAACCAGCCCGCCGAGGACACCAGCCGCAGCCGGTCCACCTCAAGCCAAGCCCCGCAAACGGAAAGCCGCAGCCGCAGCAATTCAGCAGCCTCGTCCGCAGCGATGGATTGCACGCTCTCGCCCTTAGACAAAAGTGCCGACGACATTGGTTTCACCACTGTCAGGCACAGATCCTCGAAGAAGAGGAAAACAAGCCAACCATCGCCGGCCAACAATCCACCGACGAAAAAACCTTCAGCAGCAGGTGCCAGTGGAAACACCTACGCTCCATCCCCGTCCGATACCGACGCGCCGCGTACTAGTGCCGCATCCGCGTCTAAAAACGATTCCGACCCCGCGCCGTCAACCAGTGCCGCGAGTGAAGTGTCAGTGAGTAATTCCGCGCCCGCGAAGAGAAACAATCCCGGCCCCGAGCAATTCGCTCGTCCAGCCGTGCCTCCCGCGTCCGTATCCGCCGACCAGCCAAACGGCGGAAAAAGATTTAAGTCAAGACCAATCGTCCTGCGGAGCAAGGGCGATTACTCTGAAGCTGCCAGTCTATTGGAAAGAGACGGTGTGCAGTACCACATCACAAACAAACCAGAGGGGGTTGCATTCCACCCCAAAGCAGAGTCGGATTATAGGAAAATATCCAAACTATTCGACACAAAAAATTACCCGTACCACACCTTCTGCGCGCCAGAAGAAAGAGGCCTCCGAGTGTTACTCCGCGGCATAGTTGAAACCATCGGAAACGACGAAATCCGCGCCGAGCTGGCGAAACTAAATTTCACCCCCATCCACGTCGAAAGATGGACAAGACCAGCCAAGGACAGGAGAAAGAAACCTATCCCCATAGCAATCGTACAGGTTGTCGTGCCCAGAGAGCAGCACGAAATCTTCAATATTACAAGATTCATGAGGCAATCAATCAGGGTTGAAGCCCAGAAATCCAATGGAAAACCCGTGCAGTGCTTTAACTGCCAACTGTACGGGCACACAGCGAAACAATGCCACGCACCATCCATCTGCGTGAAGTGTGCCGGTCAGCACAACACCAAAGATTGTCAAAAAAGCAAGAAAACTCCAGCCAAATGCAGTAACTGCCAGGGGGCACACACTGCAAACTACTCCGGGTGTCCACGTCGCCCGACCAAAGGCCAACAAGTCACATCAGAGGCCACCCATCAACAACCACCGCCGCCAAAGAAGACCCCCGCAAAGATCCCCCCACCGACTCACGTATGGGGAACACAGAAGATGAACTCGGCTCCCCCGGCAGTCGACCTCAACTCATTCCAACAAATGTTCAAGCAGCTGCTTGAACAACAACACAAGCAGATGAGTGACTTGATGACTCATTTCCTCTATGCACTGCAACCCAGCAATGGCCACTAGACCCAGGACGCTGAAGATAATCTCATGGAACGCTAGTTCAGTGCGCGACAAGAAGGAGGATCTTGCCGACACACTGACGTCCTACAACATCGACGTCGCCCTCCTTCAGGAGACGTTCCTAAAAGCCTCCTCTAGATTCAGCATCCCCAACTACACCATCTATCGGAACGATAGAAAAACCGGCCCAGGCGGCGGCACTGCGATCCTGATAAAGAGCAGCATCCGCCACCATGAATTGCTCCCTCCGGCCATGGTCAGTCTGGAAATCACCCAAATCGCCATTGAGCTCGAAGACCAAAGCAACCTGATTCTCGCTTCAGTCTACCAGCGAAATCAGGACACCATCGCTCCAGCCGACTACGAAAAGTTGGCGCAGGGAACCTCCGCCAAAATCATCGGCGGAGACTTCAATGCACACCACGAAGATTGGGGCTGCCAGTCCACAAACACTCGTGGACGCGAACTCAAAAACATCTGCGACACCTGGGGATTCAACATCGCTTATCCAGACGAACCAACACACTACGCCGCCGGAGTTCCTCAGCACACCGGATCCGTCATCGACTTCTTTCTGGTGAAAGACTCCAGAAGAGCCACAGCTACGAGAGTTATCCACGAGCTGGACTCCGACCACCTGCCAGTCCTGCTCGAGATGGGTGACAACCACCTGCTGGACGCCCCCTTCAGGCCCCCAATTAAAATCACGGATTGGGTAAAATATAATAATCTTCTTCATCTTACAGATCCCATACCGACGATCAACGACCCCAGGCAACTCGAGCTTGCAGTCAGCAAGCTGTCCAAGGACATTCAGCAGGCCTACAACAGCGCTTCGGAGCCACGGCCAGCCAACCAGTCCAGGCTAACCACAGACCTCCCGCTGGATCTGAAAAACCTTCTCCGAGCGAGAAATCGCCTGTTGAGAAGGGCCAGATCCACCCTCGATCCCGAGGATAAAAGGCGGGCAAACCAGGCGACCAGAGAAGCCAGGCAAGCGATGAAGTCTTTCAGAGAAGTAAAGTGGGGTAACCTGCTCTCCTCTCTGGACTCATCGAACTCCAGGCAGATCTGGCGTCTGGCGAGGTCTTTAGCGGGAAAATCCAGGAGGATTATTCCACCGCTAAAATCGGATGCAGATGGCGCTGTCGCCGTCTCCGATGTGGACAAAGCCGAACTTCTGGCTGAGTCCTTCAAGCTTCAGATGACCTGTCAACGTCATCCCGAAGCAGATCCAAATTTCGATGCGGAGGTCAGCAGGGTTTCGGCCCAGCTACCTATCTTCCCGCAAATCTCCTTCCTGCAAAATCATCTCGCTTCCCCCCGTTCAATCACAGCAATAATCAAAAGCTTCGCCCCCAGAAAAACCCCCGGCTTTGACGGTATCACGGCCAGGCAACTTCAGAAACTTCCGAGCAAGCAGATCGCGGAGATCACAAACATCGTGAACTCCATTCTGCGCCTCCAACATTATCCAAGCTCATGGAAGCACGCCATTCTTGCCGTGATACCCAAAAAATGCAACAGTCCGAGCCCGGCCGACTACAGGCCGATCAGTCTCCTCAGCGCTCTCTCCAAAATCGCTGAAAAAACCATCCTCGAAGCCCTCAACAGCTTCACCGACTCCAAAAAGATCATTCCAGATGAACAATTCGGGTTCAGGAAAGGTCTTTCATCCATTCACCAAGCGGCCAGGTTGGCCAGCAAAGTCCATTCAGCTCTCGAGAAAAAATGGCATCTCGGAGCAGTTCTTCTCGACCTGTCCAAAGCCTTCGACAAAGTCTGGCATGATGGTCTCATCTACAAAACCATCTCTCTCGGATTTCCCCGAGATCTGACCTTGTTAATCCGTTCATTCCTGGAAGACAGAACCTTCCAAGTTCGAATAAACTCTTCCGTCTCCACGAGAAAACAAATAAAAGCGGGCGTCCCGCAAGGTTCCCCCCTGGCACCGGCCTTGTTCAATATCTACTTGGCCGGTATTCCACGCTCACAAGATGTGAAATCCGCATTCTTCGCGGACGACACAGCTTACTTTGTAGCGTCTCCTCAGACTTCTGTGATTCACAACAAACTCCAGAAGCAACTTAATGCAGCTATCCACTGGCTCAAATTCTGGCGCCTGCAAGTCAATCCGAAAAAGACTCAGGCGATCATCTTCACTAATAAACGCTTCATCAGAGAATACAGGCTACTGGTGGACAAAGTTCCGATTCCATGGTTGCAAAAAGCAACCTACTTAGGTCTTCATTTCGACCGACATCTCTCTTGGTCCAGTCAAATCCAGCAAGCCATCTGCAAGGGTTGCGGCATCATCAAAATGCTGTACCCGCTCTCATGCAGAACGAGCAACCTCGCTCCAAAAATCAAAGTCATGATCTACAAAATCCTTGTCAGATCAGTAGTTCTGTACGGCTTCCATACGTACTACCGGTTTCTTGGTCCAACTCTGATCAAGAAACTTCAAATTTTCCAAAATAAATCCTTGCGTGTGGCCCTAGACGCACCTTGGTACGTTAGAAATAACCAAATCCATCGGGAGGCCTGCGTGCCACCGATCTCTCAATTCCATCAAACCACACTCGCCAAGCTGAAGCTCACAGCCTCGCGAGGTAGCAATCCACTGCTACGCGAATTATCGGACCTCCTGCCCTAGCCACAGGGCAATACTCCGATATCATCGTCCCCAATCTCCGGCATCAAGTCCCGGTTAACGAAGTTTTCTCGTTTTCCGACTTGTGTAAGTCTCAGCCTCCGCTACCGCCGTCGCACAATCTAGCGTTTCTGTCTGTGCCGGCCCGGCGACTGCACCTATGCGCAGCGTCGGCCCGGCAACGGCAGAAATTAGCACCGCAACGCCGATGACTTCATCGGTTTTCCAAATTAACCTCCTGAAGTTCGCCTGGACTTCATTGAAAAACCACTTCATGAACAGTCGGACCTCCGTCCTTCGGGACCAAACATTCCGACATTTCCTGGGTCAACTAGAGACCCTCAAAATAATTAGAAACCCATTCTGGGTCAATCTCATGCTATATAAGTAAGGGCCGAAAAGGCTAACTTAAAAACCAGGCTAATAAAATAGAAATTGTAATAGTCCGAGAAGAGATGGCCCGTACGAAGCAAACCGCACGCAAATCGACCGGTGGCAAAGCTCCTAGGAAACAATTGGCGACCAAGGCGGCAAGAAAGAGTGCCCCCGCAACCGGCGGGGTGAAGAAACCTCACCGTTACAGGCCAGGTACCGTCGCCCTGCGAGAAATCCGTCGTTACCAGAAGAGCACCGAACTGTTGATCAGAAAATTACCCTTCCAACGTTTGGTACGTGAGATCGCACAAGATTTCAAAACGGATTTACGCTTCCAGAGTTCTGCAGTCATGGCTTTACAAGAAGCTAGCGAAGCCTATCTGGTCGGTCTTTTCGAAGATACAAATCTGTGTGCCATTCATGCCAAACGTGTCACCATCATGCCCAAAGACATCCAGCTGGCCAGGCGTATTCGAGGCGAACGTGCCTAAAATATATTTTATATAAATCCGTACATATATATATATATATATATATATATATATATATATATATATATATATATATATATATATATATATATATATATATATATATATATATGCGTATTTTATATATAGCAAAAAACCGGTTCTTTTCAGAACCAACAAAATGAGTATGTACAAATAATAAAGGGAAAATACATCGTGCATGAATGCCCGTTGTTTCGATTCGTTATACCAAACGATGCGTAAACCAATGGCGAAACATTTAAGCTTGGAGTATTTTTTTTTTTTTTCATTCCAAATAATAATCACGTCAGTCTTTTACCTTAATACATGTTTTTTCTCGCTCGAAATAACTATTGCGCCAGTGTTTCTCTCGTTAGTAATACTTATAATAAAGGGTAGAAGTAAATTTCACCATTTTCTCTAATATGGCGAAGGCGAACGTTTGTACCCTAAGGTCGGTCCAAGCCTCCTTAAAAGAAAATGTAGGTAGGGGGATTGCATTCAGCAATAGAGGGGTCTCAATGTGATCGAAAAATATGGCGGTCGAACACATAATGGAGGTAGCGACGGTTTTTTTTTTTTTTTTTTTTTAACTTTTGGGTATTATAGAGGGTCGCGACACTGAAAATGATTGAGAAACGATGACCTCTTTAAGTCATGTTAGATTTATTATTTGCTCGGAGTCGGTTACAGATCTATATATATATATATATATTTTTTTTTTTTTTACGTTCATTT
>JARFXV010002729.1:0-2500 GCA_031761425.1 Cosmopolites sordidus | reverse complement strand
TTAAGTTACCAACGCCTTTCATGGTATCCCATAAGCGTCGATTTAGGCGCTTTAACTCGACGTTTGGTTCATCCCACAGCGCCAGTTCTGCTTACCAAAAATGGCCCACTTGGCACTCTGATCCGAAATCTCGCGGCTTCACAGTTTAAGCAAGCCGGAGATCTCACCCATTTAAAGTTTGAGAATAGGTTGAGGTCGTTTCGACCCCAATGCCTCTAATCATTCGCTTTACCGGATGAGACTCGTGCTCGACGAGCGCCAGCTATCCTGAGGGAAACTTCGGAGGGAACCAGCTACTAGATGGTTCGATTAGTCTTTCGCCCCTATACCCAGTTCCGACGATCGATTTGCACGTCAGAATCGCTACGGACCTCCATCAGGGTTTCCCCTGACTTCGTCCTGACCAGGCATAGTTCACCATCTTTCGGGTCCCAGCGTGTACGCTCTTGGTGCGCCTCTTCTCGCGATGAGAACGAGACGCCCCGGGAATGCGAAGCGACAACTTTTAAGGGTTGATCGCCCATCTTCCTAGATTCGTGCGAGACGAACTTTCACTTTCATTGCGCCTTTAGGTTTAGTGATTCCCAATGACTCGCGCACATGCTAGACTCCTTGGTCCGTGTTTCAAGACGGGTCCTGAAAGTACCCAAAGCTATAGCGTCGCAGATCGGTCTACGGTCAGATGACTAGGTCTGTTCGAGAACTTCGAGGCCAACAGTCACCAGAGGTCGGAACCGGCACCAGGGTCCGATGGCCGACTACATCTGGCGCGCTTGCCCCGAGTCGAACGCTCCTCTCTCGTAAAAGGGGGTAGCGACCCTAAACCTTTCGTATACCGTCGAGCGAGTCGATCGGGTTGAGACGACACGAGGGTCCGTAAATATGCGCGGCCGAAACCGTATTTACGGGCTCCACCCCGAGCCTTAGATCGACGCCCAACGGATCGCGACGTCCTACCAGGAGAAAAGTGCACGCGTTCGTCGCCGGATCGACGAACGACGAAAGGTGCGAGAGACACGTCCGAAAACGTCTCTCCCGTCACGCGATCGTCGGCCGCCGACGACGAGCCGCGAATGAATTTCTCCCTTCGACCTTTCGGGTTTCTCAGGTTTACCCCTAAACGGTTTCACGTACTCTTGAACTCTCTCTTCAAAGTGCTTTTCAACTTTCCCTCACGGTACTTGTTCGCTATCGGTCTCGTGGTCATATTTAGCCTTAGATGGAGTTTACCACCCACTTAGGGCTGCACTCTCAAGCAACCCGACTCTAAGGAGAGATCCTCCCGCCGTCAGCGATGGTCACTACGGGCCTGGCACCCTCTGTGGGCTGTGGCCCCGTTCAAGAAGGACTTGGACGCATCGCGTAACTTCGAGATGATGGACCCTCCCGAACACCACATTTCCCGGCACCCGGTGTCGGCCGCGGGATTCGGTGCTGGGCTCTTCCCTGTTCGCTCGCAGCTACTAGGGGAATCCTGGTTAGTTTCTTTTCCTCCGCTTAGTAATATGCTTAAATTCGGCGGGTAGTCTCACCTGCTCTGAGGTCGATAGATATATATATATATATATAAATATAATAATGGTAAATAAAGCTGCGCCCGCCGCGTGTATATAAGTAGTAGCCTCGACATCGTATAACAAACGATCAGACGTCGCATATCCTTTAATTAAAGAATATATATTATCGGACACGACGACCGAAAACGATGCGATGCGACACGCACGGCACACTTTCGCTTAATTCGCATGAAAACGGCGAATTAAGATCGTCCTTACGATTTAAGACGTCGCGCGCACCTGCCACGCGTTCGCGAAGGCGAATCGACGGCAACAGGCGCTCGCGTCACGACGTCCAACACGCTCCGTCGTCATTATCCGAATCAACGCGACAGACAGATGGTACATCGTCGTCGTCGTCGTCGTCATTTTCGGACAAAACCGAGCAGTCTTTAAATAAGGTACGACCCTCAGCCAGGAGTGGTCCGGGAATGGAATCCCAGGACCGCAATGTGCGTTCGAAGTGTCGATGTTCATGTGTCCTGCAGTTCACAAGTTGACGCGCAATTAGCTGCGTTCTTCATCGACCCACGAGCCAAGTGATCCACCGTTTAGGGTAATCTTTTTTATCGATTCATTTAACGAGAAGGAAACTATCGCCACGACGATGACGACGACCAAGGCGAACCTCGTCATCGCGGCGTGGCAGTAATGGTCCGACTCGTTTGTGATGCGAGAAATAAAATACTTCTCCGTATCGGTGACGTTCATTTTAAGAAATGTAAATGGCAAGATTCCGAAATTTTTAAACGAAACGTTGAAATATTATCCACCGTCGACATCGTTGTCGTCGTCGTCGTCGACAAACGAACGGTGTTTTATATTACGTTTCTCTCGTCACGGTAACGGTCGTCGTCGTCGTCGTCGTCAGTCGACAGCGTCGACGACAAAAACCGCAACGAATGTTTAAAAATCATAACGGAATCGATTATGATGAAGATATG